>JADNRX010000233.1:0-87404 GCA_015501595.1 Hymenopellis radicata | reverse complement strand
TCCGTTGACGGCGTTGACCTCGCATTGACTATGGTACTCCTTGCGTTGACAGCGTTGACCTCGCATTGACTGCGGTACTCCTTGCATTGATCTTGCATTGAGTGCGTTGATCCCGCATTGACCGCAGTACTCCTTGCGTTGACGGCGTTGACCTCGCATTGACTGTGGTACTCCTTGCGTTGATCTTGCATTGAGTGCGTTGATCCCGCATTGACCGCAGTACTCCTTGCGTTGACGGCATTGATCCCGCATTGACTGCGGTACTCCTTGCGTTAATCTTGCATTGAGTGCGTTGACCTCGCATTGATGGCGGTACTTCTTGCGTTGACGGCGTTGACCTCGCATTGACGGCGGTACTCCTTGCGTTGACGGCATTGATCCCGCA
Source organism: Hymenopellis radicata (assembly GCA_015501595.1). NCBI lineage: Eukaryota > Fungi > Basidiomycota > Agaricomycetes > Agaricales > Physalacriaceae > Hymenopellis > Hymenopellis radicata. The sequence continues at coordinate 87,019 of JADNRX010000233.1, read as the reverse complement.
TTGACTGCGGTACTCCTTGCGTTGACGGCGTTGACCTCGCATTGACTGCGGTACTCCTTGCATTGATCTTGCATTGAGTGCGTTGACCTCGCATTGATGGCGGTACTTCTTGCGTTGACGGCGTTGACCTCGCATTGACGGCGGTACTCCTTGCGTTGACGGCATTGATCCCGCATTGACGGCGGTACTCCTTGCGTTGACGGCGTTGACCCCGCATTGACTGTGGTACTCCTTGCGTTGATCTTGCATTGAGTGCGTTGATCCCGCATTGACCGCAGTACTCCTTGCATTGACGGCGTTGATCCCGCATTGACGGCGGTACTCCTTGCGTTGATCCTGCATTGACAGCGGTACTCCTTGCATTGATCTTGCATTGAGCGCATTGACCTCGCATTGATCACGGTACTCCTTGCATTGACAGCCTTGACCCGCATTGACTGCGGTACTCCTTGCGTTGACGGCGTTGATCCCACATTGACTGCAGTACTCCTTGCCTGGGCCTTGTATTGAGTATAGTGATCTTGCACTCATGACAGTACTTCTTGTATTATCGCGCTTTTGGTTTTGACGTTTTCACCTTACTTTTCACTCTATTTTTTAGTTCTATTTTCATCAAAAACTCTTGAAACACTTTTTAAGAAATTTCACCTCACGATGGCGAAAATTCTCTAAAGATCTCTTAGTTTCGCATTTTACAATTCTTTACACAATTTTCATCTTTTTTTTCAGTCAAAATCCTCCGAACCTCTTTTCTAATATTCTCATCAAAAATTCCCTTATAAATATTTATTAATACTCTCTAAATATATCATAAAATCTCTCCTGACTATCTTCTCAAAGTTTTAACTATATTCTTTCTGATTTCTTTATGACTTTTTCGCTGAAAACCATATTAAACTCGTTAAAATACAAGTTCTGATAATTTTAATCTAATTTTAACCTTAAAACTACTCTAAAATTTCCTAATTTGGCTTTCGGTGTTCTTACTAATATTTTTAAGACAAATTTCACTCAAATTTTTGGTCGAAATACTTCAAAGAATGTTAAAATAGTTTTGAAATCGTTTTAACCTAAAAAAATCGTTAAAACTCTTGAGGTTCTTTAACCGGGGTTTTCGCCGAAAACTCCGAGGCCTTCGTCCAGTGTGTGAACTTATAAAATTTTAAATTTTTTAACCTTCCCACACTTGATAAGTAATCAGAGGCGTTTTCCGGTGTCCGATAAGGAAATTCAGAGGCCTTGTGACCTGTGACGTGAACTTACAGTCGAAATAGGACAATACTATCTTCAACCAGAATCTCTTAGCTGTAGCTCCAGATTTGCGCAAACATATAAAGAAAGCAGTTTTTAGGAAATGAATACCCTTCTCAGATGAAGTTGATCCTGCAGAGATTCGCTTTACTAAGATGGTAGAAAACAATACTAGTGATCTGTCCAAGGAGGAACGAATTGAAGCCTTCTATATGTTTCTTACTGAGATTGGGGTCATAGTTGATGCAGAAACTTTAGTTTTGAGAACTATCACTCCAACTATTAATTACAAGTTCGAGGCAGAGGCTATCTTGAATGAAGGTACTCAGATTGTGGCTATATTTGGTCATGTTTGGTGCAGTTCAGGTCTGCCAATGAATATTGAAATCATTATTACAGTTCAATCCGCAAATTAGGGTGTAGACGAGTCTTTAGGACTGTGCAGAAATATGCCTTTCTCAATCGGAGATGTCACTATATTCCTGCAGGTTCATGTTATTAAAGGTGTTGCCTATGACATCCTTCTAGAATAGTCTTTTGAGATACTAGAAGAGACTATTACTTGGAACTACCTCAATGGCAATCAAACCTTTACTATCCATGATTTTAACATAGAGAAGGTAGTAATGATTCCAACTCATACTCGCGAAAATCCTCAGTTTGCATCATCTGCAGATAAATTCGAATCAGATAGTCCTCAAGTTTTAATCCTGCAGAATTAGTCATTACCGATGATTTCGCAACTTAATCAAGAAATTACCTTTATCATAAGGGTTACACATAACTTAGATAATTCGAATTGGACATTTTACTTCAGAAAAATCTTGAAAAGACTTAAAAGTCTTCAGGAATATCATTATTCTTCACCTTCCTTCTCTCAAGTTTAGTGCATTAGCTCTAATTTAATGTCTATCTTCTTTGCTATCTTTCTCTATCTATTATTATTTGGATAAGAGTTCTGCACCTTCTTGATAATTATCTCGAAGAGTGTCTTGCACCTTCTTGATGATCACTTCGAAGAGTGTCTTGCATCTTTTTGATTAACTATCTTAGAAAGTGTTTTACTATCTGCATATAGCAGGTATTTAATTAATATTCTCATTCTGACTGCAGTACATGCTAAATATTAACATGTTACCTCTGAGTGCGCAGTCGATTCTAATTCTTTCGACTAATACTAGATCATTATAATGTTCTAGATGTACAACATTGTCAGCATATGGTTACAACTTAATTAGCTGTATCATTCTTGGCCTTTACGATAACTCAACATTTAATTAGCTACTGGATTGTCTAACATGACATACTCTGCTCTGTTTCTATTATTTAACATCTTCATCTTCTGCAGCTTTCACTTTCAATTTCTTTAGTATTGAAATTTTGGTTAAAGAGAAATATATCATTCATGCATTTTTTATACATGAAATGATATCAATCTCTGCAGAACACTATCTACATAATTTGATATATTAGCTATATATATTGAAAAAACTGCCTAAACTTCTTTTTAATAACTAAAGCTATATATATTAATTAAAAAATTAAAAAAGTTTATTAATATTTCAAGTTATTTAAGAACTATTTTATTTTTTTATTAATATATATAGCTCAAGTTATTGAAAAAAAGTTTAAACAGTTTTTTCAATATACATAGCTAATATATTAAATTATATAGACAGTGGAATTGCACACAAAAATCCACATCAAATAATTATGTAGATTTCTTTTCTTATCATCTTTTTTCTTTTAATACTTCATTTATCTTCTTGATATTTCTCTTTTTCTCTTGATATTTCATTTATTTTCATGATACACTTCATTTATTCCTAACATATAGAAGACTTCGTACTTATATATAAGCTACAGTACTCAGTCTGTATTTCTTAATTATGTCTCTGAGCTAAATTTCCTATATTAGCACTTTTTTGATCTTTTCATTTCTTTTTTTACTTCTTTCAATTTCTCATATTTTAAGTGATCACTGACTTTGAGATCACATACGAACTTAGGTGCACACATTTCTGTAGTCACTGCAAGGCTTTTAATAGCCTCCCAAACAATAACCAACTGTCTACAATACATATTCGATAGTAGTTATATTGTTTACCAATATTAATATTGCTAAATTTCCAATATATTTATCATCAATAAGACTATTAAATCCATATATGGTCAAGTTTACGGAGGACATATACTACGCACCGTTCCTTCGATCTTTGTACTGTTCTGAATGTTATTCAATATAGTTGCGAGAGTGTGTACATACTTAGTTAGAATCATCTGGCCACGCTACTACAGAGAACATTGAAAGATCGTCAGTGCCACGCCGCCTCAGCACATGACTTTTTCCTAAAAATGTGTGAAAGATTAAATTTTTCATACTTTAGAAAGTATATAGAAATGTCCTAAGCAGAAGTTGAAAGTTTAAAATTGTTAATATGTGTGAGATGGAAACTTAACCTGAAAGAAATGGAGACAATAATTGGAGGTAGTGACGACTCTTCACAATGTCACTGTTCTCGATCTAGATCTCGAATACTGATGTAGCAATGCCAGGTTTATGAAGCTCCAATCATGAAGCTCTAATCATGAAGCATGCGATGGTACAGATGGTACACTGAAGTATAAAATGTGTGTTGTGTACGTGCTTGCAGTACACAATGAGCCTCTACACCAGCTGCACGCCTTAGCATCTATTAAAAGATGGCAAGATCCATATCTCTAGCTCTACATCACATATTCTATTTTGAAAATGCTTACAATATTTTTGAATATTTTCGATGACCTTTATCTATCTTAAGCGAGCTTTTTCAAAGGAAGTAAGTAAACTTTCTGAAAACATCTTCCAATGCAAGCAATGTTCATAGTTACTTTGAGATATTCCTTTGGACTACAGATAAAGAAAAGGATCTGGTCTAAATATAAACGTTGCTCCTGTTTCATTGCGGCGCCCTGCCCACCATTCATCCGCTACACTCGCCTCTCATTGCCGCTACACCCGTCTCCTATTGTCATCATGCCCGCCTCCCATTGTCATCACACCCACCTCAATCTCTTCGACATTCATTCAGGCGATGTCCAACTCCAATGAAAATACCATTCTGAGTGAGTTACTTAAAAAAAAATAGAAGTTAGTAGCTTCATCACTCTTTATGATTGTGACTGAGTTTACATTCCTCATTTTTTGCAGACTAGTAGTGCTGTTACATCACAAATTCTTTCAACCCTTATACAAACCCTTAAAAACTGTCGATCACGCCTCAATAGATGCTAATAGGACTTGTGAGAATGCAGAGACCCAACTCCTCGACGTCACAGCTGATGTCCAAAAGACTATTAAAACTGTCCAGACAGTCATTGGCAATTCGGCGACTGAGATTCTCAAAGACCTCCTCATCTTGATGGAGATTCAAAGCAAGAAAGGACAAGAGAAGAGAGCGCTGAAGGAGGTCAGCAGGGTCAAGGCTAACATCGAGTAAGTAACTCTTTTTAAAGTGTATACTTATGTTCTGCTTACTGTTAATTGTAGACAATGTTTGAAATTATATAATCAGAGCTTTGACGATAATGCTATCCTCAAGTCGATACGTGATCAATGTATTGAATGTCAAGTAAAAGCTATGCATGTTCAACGACCCCAGAAACTAAGCGGTGAGTGAATATTTCAGACTAATTCATAATCTGTTACTTAGATCGGGGGTCATGACGGGCTGATAGTTATTACATAATTGGCCTACTGAGCCCGATCATCCGTACCCTAGGATTTTCTTTACCCACTATCGCGACGTGTTCTGCATCGAGGCGACAGGCGGTGGTAAATCTGCCCTATTCTCGGTGCCTATCATTGTATACAATGAAGTCTCTAAAAATCCTACGCTCTATCCCCGCTTCGTCTGCTGACAATTCGCCGTAGAATTAATTGTTACTCCAACTAAGGGCTTAGCTGGCGATATTGTGCATATTTTCACGTATTAATTCTCCTTGTTTAACGCGTTTCCAAGTATCTGAACTTGAGAGACTCAGAATCGCTGCATTAGCATACACATCAGCGCATCGAGCACAGGCCCATCGAAACGGAGAGAAGCTTGCTGAAGAGATCGCTTCCTATACGCATTAGCAGGTTATCTGTGTCGATCCAGAGCACTTGCGCAATAACAACTAGCGTTCGAAGACCTTCCGCGAGAATCTGATATTCACATGCGCAGAGGAAGGACATCTCCTTGATGAATGAGGACTCGCATTTCGGACAGCATTCGCATCAGTCGGGATCTATTTTCACGGTCTCCTTTCATTATCTATCTCTGTCTTCACTATCACGGTCTCCTTTCATTATCTATCTCTGTCTTCACTATCTCTGCTACTCTTCCTCCGGGTATTCAAACCTAGCGTGTCGCCAAGGAATTCACTCGGCAACTACCACATGATTCGCCATTCCAATGAACGGTCCAACATCCAACTTAACTTTGCTACTCTCAAGAATGCAATCAACAGTCAGGAATTCCCTCAGCTCTTCGACCATCTAGTTCCCGGATATAAGACTATTATCCACTGTTCTACAATTGATCATGTTCTTCGCATCTTTGTTTATCTCTGGAAGATGTCTCCATCTGATTCTTACTTCCTTCGATAGGTACGAATGTACCACAGCCTTTGCTCTGACCGTTATAATGCCGAAACTCTTCATTTACTCGAAACTGACCTGTGGTGCGAGATCGTCATTGCTATCGTTGCTTTTGCCAATGGTATCAACGTTCAGACACTTATTATTGCCATTCTTCTTGGCTTTCCCGATACTATGAATGAGATGGTGCAGCGAATTAGACGCATCAGAGGAATTCAGTCAATGTTATCACATGTGTACGTCTTGATTCAGCCCCGCCAAGTTACCGCTGCACAGAAGCAACTGGACGGTACATATTCTGAGATTTGTATTGCAGATTCTGACTTGTTTACAGGTACAACTTGGGAATCAGCAGCGCTCAAGAAGAATCATTCAAAGAAAAAGTTACCTAAGCCGATGGAACTCTCTAAGGTGCACGTTCTGACCACTATGCTGGACGATGGCTGTATCATCGCAAGCCTAAACCGAGAATACAACAACCCTCCTCACGATACAGCACTTCTCGACTGCCACGAGGCTCAACACCAATATTACTGCTCGAACTGTTGTATGTGTTATCAAGTTATATACACGCTCCCACTACTGGAGCACCCTGCCAGTACACTCCTCCATTCGTGAAGCCAGTCCCAAAGTTCACTCAAAACAATCTCTGAACTTCTGGATCTCATCGGCCCGGAGTCTTGGCGCTTTGTTCTATCCTATGCACCTGCCCTTTTCGATATCATTGTTGAGCTACAGACTGTTCCCAAAGAAAATGGCAGAGTCGAGGTTGAAACGAAAGTGTATTGGAAGACAGCAAGCAGACGCATGGGATTCAGATGCGAATGACTTTGATAATCCGATGATGGATATTACTTCTGATACTGATGACGACATCCATTCTTCTTTCCCTCCGTTATCTCTATAAGTCAAACACCGAACTCTTGAGAATGTTACCAATATTGTTTCGACCTCAAATACAACTCAGAACAGACCTCGACATGCTCCTGCCTAGAGATCACCACGAGTCGCATGAGTCTGGAGAGTACTCGTGAATCAACTTGGACTCGCAGAGTCAAATACTCAACTTGACTCGACTCGTGAGTCAGATAGACTTGAGTTATGCGCGAGTCATGAACAGCCTTTGACCCCCATGAGTACTCATCTGATGAGTTACGAATCTACTCGAGTTAGGACTTGTGGTAATCTTTACGAGTCCTGCCCGACGGCCCGCTCAGCTAAGTGCCACTGAGGTTGCCAGCTCTTTCCGACCAGCACGCAAGTCTTATCGAAACGAAAACTTAACATAGCCTCAATGAAATACAAAATGGTACTTGATTCAATTATACTATTTGCACTATTCTTCTAAGTCATCCCCAGAATCTGCACCGCTTGATTGAGCATTTTCCTTCTGCTCGAATTCATCGATTTCACTTTTCTGATCACTCTCATCGCCTTCTGCAGCCGCAATGAATGCCATACTTCAATCGTCCTCAGTTTCAACTTCTTCCTTATACATAATGCCGTCTGCATCTAGAAAGACCTATTGTCTTTCATCGCCACTCACAAGGTCTTCTGTGCTCATGTCCTCTCCATTATCCTTCCAGTCATTCCTCTCACTTCTTGTCTTGCTACTTATATCGCTGCCTGTAACGTTGAGACTGCTCATACGACTACCTTAGTCATCAAGCTCAGATATTGAGCGAGTTGAATGTGGAATATTGTCTGAGCTTTGATTGGATGTGGGTGTCATGAACTGCAATTCCTAGAGAGTACGAAGATAGTTAGTATCATGGGTGGAATTCAATAATCTGAGCAGGAGAAGGAAATGGGTGTGTCGCGACACATTTTTAGAAAATCTGCATTGTTTGCTATCTGCAAGGTATTCAACGAGTCTTCCATTGTCTAACTCATATCAAGGACGAAATGGAAACCGGCTTCGGACTGAAGAATCAATCGAATACACATACAGAATCTGATCTCAACCAGGAGCTCATCTCAGGCACTGAAATGCTCTCTGAAGAAGAGTTTCACTTCTTTCGTACAACCCGCTCTCTCAGCCATAAGGCAGTTAACTTATTGGACGGGGGAACCATTTGGTAACATAGTGAACATTCGGGGATATGACCTTGCGCCAAAGAGGGTCATCGAACGGTTTCCCCATTTGCTCGACAACCTTCTCGAGGACGTTGTTGTGATGCTCTTGCATGAGATCAAGTGGAATATGATGACCGTACTTCCCAGCAAGATTGCCGAGCCAGTTCATAAAGATGGCCGTCGTACGTAAGGAGACAATACATGTCCAGTAAATATGACATGTAGCTTGTGTTGGTAGACCCGCCAAAGAGTAGAATTCATGTCTATTAATTATTGATGAGTGAATAGCGGCTTGTACGGAAATACAGAACGTGCCTTAATAATACTCCATGCATGTCCAGTATCCCCACCAGAAACTGCATAAGAGAAGACGATCCATAATCCCTGTTCGAACTTGAAGAGGCACATGTTTGCTAAACACCTATGCATATTGGAAAGATTTGCTTTCCTAGAAGTCTATTGGAACCATTTGCCACAGTCCCAGAGCCCTACAGCTCTTCCTGCTCCCTCTGCTTCCAATACCCATTCCTTTTCAAGGACTCCTTATCAAGGACACTTTTGTGGGCTATTTGGTCACAGTTAGCTCCGCTTTTTTGCGTCTTTTCTTTGCGGTTTCACCCCACATCCCTCTCCCAAGCGGCTCATCACCGCTTCTTCAAGCTCAACACTCCGTTCAGCGTGCTATACCTCCCTGGGCTCAGTGTCCTCCTTGTACTTCCTTGTTATCATCAATCAGTGGTACAGCTCAACCTGTGCTTACAACCGAGTTCAACACCTGGTCGTACAGCGTGTGCCTGACTCCCTCACAAGGAGTGTAAATCAGGGCGCTGATTGTGAGACGAGTTCGCTCTCCGAGTCCACCGTAACACGTTCGCTCATTGAGTGTTCGATAGGCTTGGTTAAGGATCGGTTGGCATCTTGTTCAGGCGCTCTCTATTCGCTCATTACCTGGGTGTCCTATGCTTTCAGATCACACGGAGTTAGACCAAATCGGACCCCAAGAGCCTCATCAATTAAGCGTATCGTAAAGTGCCTTACAGTACATGGTAGGTAATACATGAAATGTAGTTACTGTAATTACAGTGGGAGAGGTGGGAGGGGACACAAAAAAGCGGAGCTAACTGTGATCAGATAACACAGATTAGCTGGAGGGGAGTGAGACAGTGCAGAGAGCGCACCTGTGACCAGATAGCCCACAGAAGTGTCCTTGATAAGGAGTCCTTGAAAAGGAATGGGTATCTGGGCACAAAAGGCATCAGCTCTGAAGAGCTGGATATGAGACATTGGCACATACTGGAAGCAGAGGGAGCAGGAAGAGCTGTAGGGCTCTGGGGCTGTGGCAAATGGTTCCAATAGACTTCTTGGGTGCCAATGCATCAGTCCTGAGCAAGAGGACTGGGTAGAGCAAGTGCTGCTTGCCTGAGAGAGCAAAAGTGCGAATTTCCCACAAATTGGACACTTTGGGTCTGTCTGGACTGGTTTTGGGGCTGGCTAGGCAGCTTCAGACAGTGCTCTAGAGGGGTATGGCATCAGTCCTGAGCAGGAGAACTGGAGGGATCACGAACTGCTTGCCTCTGGGAGAAGGTGATGGTAAGAGGCAGAAGGCAGAGCGTGGGAACTTTTGCCTAAACCTTCTAGGGCGCCCTGTGAGTGGCCTCTGTTGTTACTACAACACCAGACACAGGCTAGACAAGTCTAGGAAGAGCTCAGAGGATGAAGTAGCTGCAGTAGTAGCAGCAGAGAGTCAGCATTTAGTCAAACAATGCAGATTTTTGACCAGATGATGATTTGACTCGGTTTGACTCGGTTAAGCTAACTGAGTGGACTTCCTGAAGCAGGGAGTTAGGTATAGGGGTATGAAGAGGTGTGGGGCATGCAGAGGCCTCTGAAAATGCTCCCTACCCTTGGAATCCGCATTTACATCGAGCACTTCCGCCCCTCCTCCTCGCCCCCTGCATTCTCCTCCTGCCGCTGTCTTCGCTTCACCATCCACTTCCTCGTTTCCCTGCACTCTCATGTGTTCCGGTACCCACTGGATGATGAGCCTGAATGTTCGATGGCATCTGAGGAGGCGACGAAGCGTGGTATAGAACCTCTCCACTAAATTCTGTCCTCCACCCGCCGCACGTCCATTGCGAAGGGCTTGGATCGCACTAACCAAGTCAAGAAGGCTGCCTGCTCGTGTGACCCGCAGCGTGTCAGCACTCTGGTCCAGACCATCACAGGCACCCTGGAGTTCCGCCTTATAGACTGTGTTGTCCTCCTCTGTGCCCAAGTAAGACTGGGTTACCCTCTTCTCACCCTTCCATACACTCTGCGCGGCTGCTCCAACTCCTCCCCCGAACCGTCAGTGAACACTGTCATCATCCCCTCGTCCCACTTCCTGAACTCCTCTTTCGCCTCCTCCTTGCTGGCTGCCACTGGAAATTCCAGCGCGTTTTAGAAGAACTCCCGGTCCACAGGCTGATCCGATTGGCGCTCCCACTCTTCCTATAAGTGTGGGAAAGCATCATACAGCTTGTGAAGTGTCATCTTGTGGTATTGGGGAATTCTCCAGCTCCTACTCATCGCTTTCACCAATGGGTAGGAGTCAGGCAATGACTTGAGCCGGGCAGCCGCCTTGAACACTGCCAAGTTCAGTCGCAGATGTGGAGGAGGGATGCGCGAAAGAAGTGAAAGCTTAGGGAGAGGGGTAGTGCAAAGCGCACCTGTCATCACTCTCATCGCCACATTCTGTGTCTGGCTGAGCAGCTTCAGCGCGCCCACCGACTCCTTCCTTCTCTTGCCTTCCTCCATCACTGGAGTATACCACACCACCAGTGGGTATTCCATTCTCGGCACCACCAGCCCAATATACAGCCTCCTCACGTACCCCATCGACATTCCTCTGCCCATCTTCGCCAGCCGACCAAGCACCACTGCTGCCTTCATCCCCTTTAGAGCATGACACGAGTTTGGGCTGGCGCAGATAACTCACAGGTAACCTGCGACTCGTGACTCGCGACCTGGGTTCGCGCAAGTCGCAGGTTTGAGGTTGGAGCATTCTGCAAGTACTTGCGCATAGGGTTTGAAAGTCCGGTTAAGTTAGGTTAAGTGACCTTATTCTGACATGACCGGTGACCGGACCGGTTACGCAAATATGGGATTTTGCCTAACCGTTAACTATGACCGGTTAAGCAGCCTGACCGGTCAGGTCAAGCACGGTCAAGCAGTTCTAACCGGTTATGACCGTAGTCGAGTCAAGACCGGTTATGATCAGTCAAGACTGGTACTAGAGTACAACAAAATAGCAGCGGCAGGACTCGAACTTACGAGCTGGGCTATTTAGATGCACACCAGCAGCCACACAACCTACTACACCATTAGGACATGTCTAGGTGTCTGACTGTGGCATTATATCAGTACTCGCCTCTGAACCGTGACAGATGCTCATGGAAGGTGACTGAATTTCATGATTTTAAGTTATATCCTTCTCCAGGTCGAGTATATACCTTGTAGACACGTTCTAAATATAACAATCATATATATTCATCTGTTGGTGCAGAGACGAACGGCCAGTTGAGTAGTTGTAATAGTAGTAGTAGTGTTATAAGAGGTTACAAGCACCTACAGTGCGAGTATTGTCTTGCACTCACCCAAAAGTGGTAAAATTCAAAGTTGTAGCATTCATTCCTAGCAGTACATCTCGGCATATCCGAGTGTGAGTACTGCCTTCGTTCTTGCGTTGTTCGTGTTCCGAGGTCGCAAGGTCAGTCCGATCATCTGAGTGGTGATCGATGGCCAGATCTCTACCTCAAACTACCACCACCTCACGACGCCTGACTCCGAAGACCTGACCTTGGGACGCGGGCCTTCGAGGCGTCGTTCTGCTCCCATCTAACCCTTTTTCCCTCTGTTTTCGTGGATACGCAGGCTTGAAGAGCCCCGGCGGCCCCGCAGGACGCGTAAGCCCTCCAACGAGGCTTAGAGACTGCCACGGATCGTGAACCGGATCGATCCGCGATCCGTTTCATGGATATCCATGGTCTCAAACTGAAGACCGTAACCCGTACCACGATCCGGATCGCCTCCAGGATCCGATCCGTACGCGACTCGATCCGCGGATTGAGTCGCTCGGATGAACCGTGGATATCCGTGTCTGGGATGGTTTTTTTTTGCTGCAGCGCGGTATGCTCAAATGAGCGAACCGCATACTGACAGCAAAAGAAAGAGGATGAGGGGGTAAGAATGAAGTGGATGTAAAAGAGCATAGAGCTGCGGAGAGATGGACTTGGTGGTGGGCAGGAAGCCATCCGCGGCACATGGACACCAGCGCTGCCATGGCGTCGTCGTCTGCGTGGTCGTGGTCGTCGCATCATCATCGTCGTTGGATCCTGTAGAATTATCAGCGAATGTAATGATAAATGAAAGTAGAAATAACGCACCTACTTGCGCGAACGACTTGAAGTCGTTTCAATAACCGAACGACATGCAGTCGTATCAGTTATCAGATGCGACTTTAAGTCGCATCTGACGCTGTACGGCCAGCGAGTCATCCACGTAGGAGGGAGGCAAACTCGATGATGGTGGTCGGAGAGAGAACAACGGAAAGCCTTGATCGCTCGGGATCAGTAATTGATCCCGAGTGATCAAGCCGTGATCTCAGAGATGCTCAACGACGACCTCAAATTTCTTGATTTCAGGTCGTCGTTGAGCATCTCTAAGCACGGATCGCGAACGGATCAGTGCCACGGATATCCGTGGCCAGCTCAGCCTGACCGTGACCCGTGGCACGATCTGGATTGTGGATCGGATCGCATTTTAGCGATCCGATCCGCGGATCGAGTCGGGGATTGGGTGGCGGATATCCGCCGTTTTACCCGATCCGTGGCAGACTCTAACGAGGCTGCAAATCTTCGACGACGATGATGGAGACCCCCCATGGGTCAGAGGCCTCAGGAGATTGTTTTGGGGACCCGACGCCGCACGGTCTGCTGACAGGCGGCGTCGTTAAGGTGCGTATTGTTTGCAGTTCAATATGACCTTATCCTTATTCACAGGACTATACCTCCAGGACGACTACCCCACCACGAGGACTGCGACCAGGTCTCCACGACGACAACGACGACTATGCCGCCGCCACCACCTCCACAGCGCCGAGGCCAGCACAACCCGGATACGACGACCACCGCTACCGCTACCCACGCCAACAAAGACAACGACCCTGTCAAAACGAGGACCCTACCATCATCTTCCTCTCCCGCAGCGACAACGACGACGAGAACCCGCGTAAGCCCCGGTGAGGCAGCAGATCACAATCATGGAAAGGACTCGACGCCGCGCTGTCTGCTGCAGGCAGCGTCCCGAAGGTGCGCGACTTTTTTCTGCTTTATTCTTGGATACTCAGACCACGCCCACGGCACCACGATGATGGCCTCCACAACGCTCAAGAGCTTGACCCCGTCCTGTCTGCTGACAGGCGGCATTGTCACGGTGCGTCTTTTTTACTGTATTCTAGTCCCAACTTATCTTCCATACCAGGTCCACGGCTTCACAACGACGACAAGCGCACCCTCGCCACGACATCGACTGCTGCCACGACAACGACCACATCAAGACATCAAGACGAAGACGCCATGGGAACAATGGCGACGACAACACGTCGACGTCGACTGCGCCAGAACGGAACCACTAGGACATCACACCACCTCCAAAGATCTGGATCTGTAGGCGACGCAGATACTGCGAAGATCTGGATCTCTCGCATAAGAACACCCAACGGCATCACCACATAATGGTAACACGATGACCAGCGCCACGAGCACAGACAACAGTACTACGGCACCACCACAATGACTGACCCGCTGCTCTCACCATCCCGACCTTGCGAAGAAAACCCCCAAAGATGGCTAGAGACAACTAGCACGCGGCAAGCCCTTTCATACAGGATATGACCCTCGCACCTTTGTGTGGTGGGTCGTCTTGTCGAAAAGTGTCTACTGCTTCCGAATTTCTGCCTGTCGAGGAGCAAAACTTAACGGTCATGACCGGTTATAGTCGGTCATACACGGTTAAGTGAAATTTCACTTTGCAACCTAACCATTGACCGCAATGCTGAAGAGTTTTGTTAAGAGAGAATCCAAATCTACAAATAACAATGTACACGAGTTGATCTGCTATGCCATTAAGCATTTCGAGGGGCGCAGCTAGATTGGATGTACAGAGGAAGTGGATATTGTACGCTTTGTGAGTTTCTGAGTGTTCAAGGCTGGCCAGCGTGGAGAGAAAGCTATTATTGATTCCCTTCAGTGGGATTCGTCAATTTTCAAGCAGACGGTGGCAGTCGAGGATCGGAGACTATACCTAAGATATCGTTAATTGTGCTGAACAACATAAACAAAGAACTGCTCACCAAGTAAACGTTGAGGATCGAGTACATTATACCGCTCGAAGTTGTTGCAAAACTCCAGAAAATTCATATAGAGTTGCTGTTTGTGAACCTCGAACTCATCCACAATCACGAGCCACCCATTATTATTGTAGTTCGCCTGTAATTTCCAGCATTTCACATACATCTGTGTCCCTCGACGGAACCATCAGACAGGCAGGCAATATTCTTCACGATGATTGAGGATAGATAGTCAGCACGCCACGTCAGATCTACCTCGAGTTAGTGTCGTAGTCTGAGTGTGCCTGGGCAAGTGACACAGTTCATCTTAGTATTGCCGCTATGATGGAAGTCTAGCTCAAGTTGTCAATCGAGCACGCTCTGAGGAAATTGCGTTGAACTATAAGAAAACTGAAATAGTAAGTAAGCATGTTAAGATTGTAGGACAGGACACACATTTTTAAAGTGCTTAGTCCAATATGATTTCCAACATTCCTTCGTCGCTGTCCAGAGACAAGTTTGCACATAGCCGACTACAACTAAATTCAGTTAAACACCGACAACGAATGGATACAGAGAGGATCTTAGCAGGCATAGAATTCGAACGTCTGCCGGCTGTCTGTATGAGTGCCTGATCATTGGCGCTAGTCATCTTTACGGCTATCTACCACAACTGTAAGCGCAAAGGACATGAGCGCCTGACTGTTGGCGCTAGTCATCTTTATGACCATCTACTACAACTCTTATTGTGTGTTGTGTTATTTCTGTGGTGTATTCCTACACTGCACATCATATTTTGGAGCCCACCGCGAGGGGGCTTTGAATTATTTAAAACTTCAAGGATTCAGAATCCGGAAGCACTTTAGAGCTTCCCTACATTCAAAAACTCGAACTCGCAATCTTTGCGTTATATCCCAACTCAGAACCCAGTTTCTTGTGCTAGTATAAGTATTTGCAACACTTCTACTAGTTCTAAGTAAACGCTTAGACCTGATATTCTCTCTGCCAAATATCTTGTAGACGGAAGTGCAGAAGTTAGATAAAGCGCTATTGCTAAAGCAGTTTAGTCGGCTCAAAAAGAAAATCTGTTCTGGAAACAACTATCATCAGTTTCGGAGCCAGTTACTCCTTTTATAAGGATTAACAATCCAAAAGCACTAAGGTGCACTAAAAGCAGTCTTGAACTACGAATTCGGAAGGCCAAATCTCTTCCGAAAACCTTAATAAAGACTTTAGCCTTTAAAGACTAGTTATTACGATTACGTTTTTTTTTAGAATCTAAGATAATCTATATTGAAGATGGTTTTAGACCCAGCAGCATATCCGTCAAAAGTTGTCTCAGATACACTAGATGGAAGGCATTTACCCTTTCCGGGTACCAGATACGCCCCAGATTTTTATGCCACTCCAAGTGGAATCAAGAAATATTTCAACGCTCTTGACTGGATCTTTCCAGCAAATAAGATTACAGACACAGAGCTGAAGATTGAAATCACCGTTAGCTATGTTGATGAAGATATCAGAACTCAATGGATGGCTATGCCAGAGTATGCGGCAGGACAGTATCCTGAGTTTAAGAAAGCCATTATGGAAAGCTATGGTATTGGTGCTGATGACCGGCGACATACTATTAAAGAACTAGAAACAAAACTCAACTTGTACAGATCTAGTCAGATCTACAGTAAAGCTGGTTGGGTTGAGTTCAAACGAGTTATTATGCATGTCATATTTTACTTGATTAACAACAAGGATATCATGGAAAAGTATGCCATAGACCAGATCATCTCGTGTATTCTAGGTGCTTCATGGGCCAGTGTACAAGTAGAACTGAAATGGGTACACTCAGACTCCTCTGATAATGCCAAGAAAGTTGGTTTACGTTGGACCTTAGAAGAAGTCTCTAGTGCTATCAGTGCTCATTTTGGTGATATAGATGTGTTCGGTTAGACCACGGAAGCACCAAACAGGCTTCCGGAGCACACAGTTGAGCATGAACTTGTACCAACCTCTACAACTAGAGTTAAAGCAGAGGATTTGTTGCAACAAACCGAAACCTTAGCTGTATTAATGGATAAATTCAGCATTGAGATTAAAGAACAACGAGAGGCTCGTCTTGCCTATGAACAAGTGCAAGCTTGTCAATATGAACAGCTATTGGCTATCTTGAAAGAAGTAATGCAAAGTAACCAAAGTCTATAATGGCGCGGACACCATGTAAAGAAAAAGAAAGGAGAGGGTACAAGAGTATTCCTCTAAAAAACTAGCCAATTTTCAAATTTGGATTCACAGTTAGTCACGGAAGCCAAGAAATACACCTTCCGTGCGCTGAAATTCATTCAGAATCAGAGTCCTGGACTTAAGCAATGAAGAAACTTCATGCTGTCTGTTGTTAGACTAGAAAAGAGGAAAGTGTTTTAACCTTTCTGTTGCTACAGAAGACTGTGTGGGCAGCGAACTATAGACCCTAGACTAAGTTGCAAATCTGGGAACAGCCGAAAATATGATTCAGTATTTCTGTTGCTCTTCAAAAGTAAGAAGAGTAAGGCACCAGCTATGTCACCTCTAGCGACACGGAAGCAAAATTAGGCTTCCATTGTCATTCTCTATATCAGACAAGCTTAAGAATCTCTGCTTATTTCTTTTCCTGATAAATCAGAGTAAATCTCAGCTCTCAAGAAAAAGCGAACTTGCGTGAACAAGACTCATACAAATCTTTGCTAGACAAGGCAACAACAGTCTATATATGCTAAACATCTTCAATGCAAGTATATATGACAGAAGAAGCTTTTGTGCACGGATGAGGAAGATTCCCTTCCGTTCAACCAAGATAAGGATTAGCCAGACTGTGAAAAATTTATTCAAAATGTCGCTAAACTTACATGCATTTAAGCCAGCTCTACAAAAGTATAGCAGGAGGTGTAAGAGTTGCTAAGAAACAGGCTAAGCAGACAAACATAAGTCTAAAATAAGACTTATAAGGACACAGAGAATATAAGGCCTTTTTATGAATCAGTCTATAGCAAAATGCACATGTGAACTTAGACAAGTAAGTTAAGATCAAGACCTGTCAAAGAACACGATGCGAACATATAGATATGGAAGGCTTAATATCCTTCCATGACCTATCAACAGAGTGAATCCACTTTGTAGACTCATGTTAAAAAGTCTACATATGCATCTAGAATACGGAAAATCACTTCTGTGTCTTTCTACTAAGTAACGATGCTGTCTATGACTTGTTAAAGTTATGACAAAAGGCTTACTTAGCATCAAGACAAACCTCATCACGGATGAAGTCTTCCATGACCCCACTAGTCAAGACGTTCTTACAAACACTCTTAGAAGTTGACTAAGAGTCTATAACAACAGCCTGGCTCTAAGAGTATAAGTATACGAAAGGCCTCAATAGTACCTCTTGTGTGCGATACTTATAGTTAATACTGTTAACAACAAAGTCTTTAAAAGTTACTTAAGACTTATTAGTCAAGAACAAGATTAAGAGGTTATATGCCTCTCAGTTTCTATATAGTAGCAAATGACAACTCGAAGACCTAATGCTACTCAAACGTGTAAGAGGCGTGACAGCCCTTGTCCACCAAAGTGCGGATGTACATTGAGAAGAGGTCATTGGAAAGAGTAGGTTTTTACTGCATCTTAAGCATCTACTTTTACTTTGTTTAAGAACCAGTCTACCTTATAAAGATAAGAGGAAGAAGTCAAATTTTTCCAGAAGGCTTATAAGGCTTCCGGAGTTTTTTGTTACGAAGTTAAATAACTTTGTAGTACTAGTAAGAACAGTTATAGCTGCAGTAACTTGTTTGAACTAGTGATACTAAGCAAGTATCTAAGTTAAGGGGAATTACTCCCTAGTTGAGGAATAGATACGAGGGTTAGGCATATGGAAGGATGAGTTCAACCTTCCGGCGGCATGATGAATAAATAATAAAGCAGAAAGCAGACAACTTCTATATTATTTTAGCATCAAGGCAGTGAAGAAAAATGCTTAAAGAGTATCTATGCGGATCAACTAAGGATATCGCGGATGATATCATATAAGTTAAGGGGAGATGATATGCATGTTACAATTACGCAACAGAATAGCTATATTTTGCGATTTCTGTACAAGCACTAGACCTGAACTATGCACATATAACAGACTGAAGTACTTAGAAGTTATACATCCTATGACTTCAAGGAGATACTCTTTAGAACGCGAAGAGACTCCAAGATGGCAACATCATGCCTCTGGAAGACTTATTAATGCTTTCGTGAACGTTCAAATCTACATAACGTACCTAAATACCTAATACTCAAGACGTTTGAGTTATTACAACTCTTCAAAAACCCAGAAACGCGGAAACACCTTCCGCTTTCCAGTGCGCATAAGTACTTAACAGACCTGGAAAGACTACAAGTCATCCGGATACCCCAGAAATGTGTATACAAGTTCACAAGTCGAAACTTGCATAGAAACAGCAAAGTAGCTAAGTATAGACACCTATCTACTCAGTGTTCGTGGACCATATGGACCACTCAGTTCCCCTTGAAACTATGAGCTCATAGTACCCTGCAAGCATGTCATATTGCATCATACTTCCGTTCAGACGGACAGTCCAATCAGATAGCAAGCTGCAGATAACCATCCGCAGTCACCTTTGCAAATAGCCTCAGCTTTAGCCTAGTGCCCAGAATACTAGAAACAGCTATATCCGAGATAAGAGAATCTGTATATCTTGCAGATCTTAGTTCGCAGAGCCATGCCCACTCTAAGAAACCATGTATAGAGTATCTACAGAATCCTAGAACTTAGACCTTGAACCTCCGCTTAGGAACAAGGTTAGACACTGTTAGACTAAGCAAGACCTACACTCAGATAAGCCAGGATAAGTTGGACTCGTAATGGAAGCCCCAAATACTGTTCCTGATCATGTCCATGTGTTACATTGACTACATCCGTAAATGCACTACTCAGAAGTCTGATGGCACTGGAAGCATTTCAAATCCTTCCAGTTACTAAGGAAGCATTTCAAATCCTTCCGGTTCCACGCAGGAAACATTTCAAATCCTTCCGGTTATACTATAAAGATCAGCCGTACTTAGTAAGTAGTCTTACATCATTCTTTAGCCGTACATAGTATAAAAGAGACTGTTCAACATCATAGTCAGTAGTTAATCTGCACCTCCATATACAGCCTACAAAGCGAATACAAGTGTATCTTTGACTCAGAAACTTTTGCTTCCAAGATTGCGTACAAGTTTAAGACAAGAACTAGACCCCCTTGAACCAGTAACAGTTTTACTTGGTGTTCTTTGGGGAAGTACTACAGGAGACCCGAAAAGACCTTGTTGAAGTCCCTTTGTCCCTAGACGAAGTCTAAATGACGGAAGCGAGATTCCTTTCCGTGTCGACTTAAGAAAACCTTGAAGTCACTGCGCTTGCAACTGCTTTAGGCTCATATAAGACCAGAATCCTTAGACGTTAGTTCAGACGAGCTTAGTATGTGTATCAAGCACCCGCGGATCTTTACTCAAAGAACGAACTTGAACCATACTCTGTTAGTTAAAGGTGGATTGGAACAAGACGGTCAACGCGCAGACGATTAAACCCGTAACTCGTGTACCTGCGATCCAAGACATCGGCTAAGATGTCGGAAGCCCTTTCCGTTCTTCCAGAACCTTGCAAGTTCTGCACACCCTAGCTCCCTCGAACTTACCTTTGTGTTAGTTTAGGAAGTACACTTCACCCTTCCGTTTGGACCCTCTTTGAGTCAATAAGTGATTGACTAAAGTTGTATTTCGTTACAAGTGTTAAAGGTCAGATCCTTTTACTTGTCCATTCAGACTGCAGCAGTCTGTTGGTATTTGTATATTACCTTTTGTTGTTTTGTTGTTTTGTATGTGTTGTGTGTTATGTTATTTCTGTGGTGTATTCCTATACTGCACATCACCGTGTCTGGGACTTACACATCCTGGAGACGACTTAAAGTCGTCTCCTTGCATATCCACGCCGACCCAGAGTTGAGCGCGGTGCCGAAATCGCCGACTTGAAGTCGAGCAACGCTGCCGTCGTCGCCGACATACAGTCGAGCGACGGCGGTAGATGGTAGTGTGAGGAAAGAGAGAGATCGAGCCTGATCACATGCTTACACATACGCTCGGATCTCGGCCCAAGTTGCCGGATCGAGATATTCATTGTATATGCTCGTTTGGGCGCTGCAAGCACCCGTTTAACTTGCTAAAAATTTCTAAATTCATATTAAATATATAGTTACATTATCCGGTTGCAACCGGTTTGTACCGGTTCTGAAAAAATCAGCTAAACGTTTGGACTGGCAACCGGTCTCTCATTAACCGGTTCAAAATTGGTTGCAGTCCAGTTGGGTCCGCCGGTCCTACCCGGTCCTACCAACCGGACTTGTAAACTCTAATTGAAACAATTCTTGCTCCATCCTTCATTAATAGAAGAAGGATAGTACAAATCCTGCTATTCAGAGTTATGCCGGTGTGATCCTACTTATTAAACATAACATTGTTGATGAATATAACATTGGCTCCTTGCAACAAGGAACAGCACTCCAGGTCATGTAGCATGTCACCTTGGCGTAGTACGTCAGATTTAATCTTGGATTACACAAGGCCAATATGAGGTGAGTATCCAGTAGGGTTTGAAAGTCAAGTTACGCTTAACCGGTTAAGGTGCATAACTTGACCGGACTTGACCGAAAATTTGACTGATCGCAACGTAACCGGTCACAAACTTAACCGGTTACGGTTACCGGCTATGATCCGCCAGAGGTAAACACCTAACTGGCATCTAACTGGCTAAAACCGGTCTTAACTGGTCAAGTTAAGACCGGTTTTAACCGGTCAAGACTGTCAACTCTCCACATAAAGGAATATATATTTTGTACCTACTACGAGCTCGAGGAACAGCAAAAAAAACCGGAGAGTACAGGTGAAACTAACATATACAAACAGACTGTAATATAAAAATGATCGTAGCAGTCCGTTTCACATATACAAACCACGACATACACCTACGGGGACCAATATGGCCAACAAGAAGACCATTGCGAAAAAACGGACAGCACCCACCAAGAAATCGACCCCCCCGTTGCAAACACGGTCGACGACGGCGTCGACCTCCAAGTCGGGCTCCAGCAAACGTCACCGAGGGAATACGACATCCGAGGTAGATGAGAGTGAAGCCGATGAACCGGAAGCCGCACCCGCGAAGCGTCGCCGAGGAAAGAAGGCAGCGAAACCCGACCCCGTATCGTCGCCCGAGTCAGCCATGGACGTCGATGAGGATGAAGGAGACGAGGAATCTGCAGATGAGGATGCTCCGGTAAGCTGACGCTGTTAATAAAGAATGATAGTTTGACTGACCGAGCAAGATCCTCCATGCACGCCATGTTGCCGAGATTGCCAAGATACAGCCAACAAGGGAAGCCGCTGACGACTTGAACAGCATATTTGAACCGGTCAAGAAGGTTGTCTTCCGTGGCCTTCATAACGATTTGCCGCAAACAGGACGATTCTGCACTATCTGCAAGTTAGTATTATTCTATGGTCGCAACTTCATTTGCTTACCTGGTCGTCAGAGCGAACCCATCCATCGTTGAGGGTAAAGGAGGCCTCCGCGCCGCATTCAAGGTTGGAAGTAATTCATCGCTGCGTGTCCATTGTCGGCAGCATTTCGCGGTGTACGAAAAGTACTGCAAGGATAAGGGAATAGAAATCCGCCAAAAAGCGAAGCCGGCAGATATGGTAAAGGCAGAGGAGGTGGCGGCAAAGAAGGCGGAGGTGGTCAAAGCGGGGAAAGACCCAAACGCGGGGACCTTGTTGGGTGTCTTCAAGCCGTCGAAGGTTCCAAAGGAGTTTTCAGTGAAATCTGCGGAGGAGCACATTGCGAAGTTCATCTGCTGCACGGATCAGGTAAGTTTGGATTGCAGTAAACTATACACGTACTGATTTCAGGCAGTCTCTCGCCACCGCCGACGCCGCCAAATTCCGCAACGTACTCGTCGCCATGCGCCCAGCCACCCGATCTCGTGAACTCCCCACATCCCACAAAATCATGAAATACATCCATAACGAATGTGTCGCGGCTTTAGAAGCTGACAAGAAATCAATCCAGGTAAGTCAGATTAAAATTTGAAGCATGCAACTCACCTTTATGACAGGAGGCGCTTGGCGTGGTCTGCTGTGCCGCGGATGGGTGGACCGCCGAAAGACTTGCGCGAAAGACGGGATTCCTCGGCGTCACTGGAACTTGGACAGTGATTGCGCTCCGCAAGAAGAAAATGCCGCGATGGAGTATCCGCACCGCCGTCATTGGATTCCGAGCAATCGAGGGCGACCATAGTGGCGAGAACGAGGGCAGGTACTTTTTCAGTACCTGCCAGCGAGTTGGTATCATCGATGTTGACCGAAAGATCTCGAAGGTCTGTTGGTTTGTACGCGTTTACCAGTTCCCTTTGCTGAGTTTGAATTTTTCAGCTTGGTGATCTCACCTTGGATAACGCGCCCAGCAACGGTCCCCTCTGCGTCACGCTCGAGAAGCTTCACCGCGCACTGGATCTAGGCGATTGGAATGCCGCCCAACACCAGCTAATGTCCTCTTCTCTCTTTCCACTGTGAATATATCTAACTTGCATTAGGTGTCTTGCACATATTCTCAATCTTGGAATCGAAGCCGTCATGACCGAGATCACGTCGCAGGCCGCCCTCGCTACTACACAAGCCATTTGGGAGTGGGATCCTAGCGAGCCCGATAATCTTATACACGGCGACATCGACTGTCTCGCGGCCATTCGGACGTTAAGTGTCAAAATTCAAGCCTCTGGCCAACGGATCGCGTACTTCCACGGCCTTCAAACCGAGTTGAAAATGGAGCCTACCCTTTCCTTAATCCTCCATGGAAATACACGTTGGGGAACCGCGTATGGAATGGTTGATCGCGCTATTGAACTTTCGAGCGTAAGTCCCTTCTGCGGTCGCCGGTACTCAAGTGTTTACTCACTAATGTTTAGGCCATCAATCGTTTCATTTCTGCAGCGGACGAGCGCTTTGGCCCCATCACCATCATCCGACAGAAGGGCAAGCCCGTCAAGAAAATTCCTTGGACGGCATTCAAGCTTAAACCGAAAGCCTGGCTTCGTGTTGTGGATATTCGCGAGATTCTTGCTGTGCGTTCTTGTGTTTTCTTTTAGTTGATTTTATTAATTTTCCCTTAGGATCCGCATGGTATTCAACAGAGCTGGTCGTCGAGCGAGACACCCACGATCTACAGTGTCCTTCCTGCGTACGAAACGCTCCTCAGAGCCTGGACCATCAAGCGGAACGACCCAAAATACACGTTATATCATTCCGCACTCGATGCCGGCTTCGAAAAGTTTGACAAGTACTACAGCAAGTTCGATCTCAAACCCTCTTATATTCTCGCTATGTGTACGTGGGCTTTTCGTGTCTGATCCTCCGCTCACCTTTATGAATAGTCGTACATCCCAATTACAAGCTTCTCTGGACGGATACGAACTGGGGCGGTGCGGACGCTCAGAAGGAGGAAATCGCAAAGGGTAACAAGAACGCCAAGAACTGGCAAGAGGAAGCGCGAAAGGTCGTCGAAACTGCTGTGCGTTATGATTCGGATTTCTAATGTTTTCAACATTAACCATTAAACAGATGGAAAAGTATTGGCCTCTACGCCTCACTGGGGACTATCTTGGTCCCGACAACTTGGACTCTGATAGCTCTGAGTCCGACTACGACCAGGACGACGATGACGATGACGACGATGAGCCAGAAGACAAAGGCGATGATCAAGACGTACCCCCTGCTACTTCTTCCCCTGCTCCTACTCGTTCCTCATCACCCGCGGTAACCTCAGATGCAGACGAGGATCCTAACGATGCATTTGAAAAGGCGCGCGCCGCTCTCGTTAAGACTCGCGGAAACGATCGCTATAAGTCTTGGGAGTCGGAGCTGCGTGCGTGGACCAAGCGCATGTCGAAATCCGTCACAGCCAAAACCGACTTATGTGTCTATTGGCCGGTTAGTCCTCCCATCTCATTCTTATTCTTCTCTCTTACCTCCTGATCTAGAAAAATGCTCGTCGTTATCCAACAGTTGCCCGCATCGCCGTCGACATCCTCCCTGCACAGGCGACATCAGTCTCCTGTGAGCGGTTGTTCTCTAGCAGTGGCGAAACCGCGTCTGTTTTACGCGCGAAGCTGGGCTCGGTCAAGTTTGAAGAGCTCCAACTGATGAAGGCGCGATGGCGCGAGGACAAGACAGACTTTGCGAAAGTCAACGAGGCAGAAAACGATGAGGTCGTAAGTATTGATCCTTTCGCGGCGTTACTCCAAGAGGATGAAGAGCGCGCCCTTCTTGATGCCCAGTTGGAGGCCCTCAGTTCTTCGTTCACATCAGATTAATTCGCGTTCTTTGATTACTTTATCATGACGTTCATGTAGTTCTACTCGCGTTATTACCTTAATTTCATCTTTTAATGTTCTTCGAGTTGTAAGAGAATCTAAGCAGAACAAAGAGTGTTGACACTTAAATGAACACGATCATGTAAGACAGATCTGGAACAACTTGATCACTTTCCACCACCATCGTTGTGCCGACTTTGCTGCTTTGCTGCCATCTCCGCTCCAGCAGTCTACTGCTTCGTGTCCTTCTCCCAGCGTGCCAGACGGACGTCCGGTACTTCGCTCACCATTCGTGCAACGCACTCGGACCTTGGAACACTCTGCGCGCTAAGCAACAGCGCCGACGAAAGGAGAAGCCTCAAGCGGGTGTCTGAAGAAAAGGGATATTATAGAGAGCAGCAACGGAAGGCAGGAGTGTATAGCTCGGTGCGTGCTAGATACTGTTTCCACTGATCTTAACTGATTCTTCATGGCAGAAAGAGAGCCCGAGAACGTCAATCCGACACCAAGTATGCGGGTGCCCGGAGGCGCAAGAATGCTCATGCAGCAACGTACCGAACCGCTCAACGTCGGCGCGAGTACGTTGGCATTCATTCTCGTGCCACGCTCATCCTCCACTCCAAGATTTGCCGCAAATTCAGAAACCAACATCTCGTAATCGCGTCAAGACAAGCACTCGTATGCGTCCATCCGGACAGTACTCGTGCTTGTCGCCTGTATATTTATGTATACTATACATTCCTCGATCATTATCTTCCTTGCGCGGCTGTCCCTCGATCATTCCCTTCTTCACCAACCACCACCAGCACCTCCACCAGCACGTCCAGATGTCGCCGTCGTCCACTTCCCATACCAACACGCCCGTCGAACGCGCCTTTGCTCGTCTTAAAGGCAGGCTCGCCAATCAACCCTTCACCCAATCCAACGTTATTGCCGCAATGCGCCTAGCCCAATCGTCCGGCGCACTTAAGGTTCGTGAACGTTGGTCTTCCATTTATCTGCGACTCATTATTCCATTTAGAATGCTGCCCAGAACAATCGTTCTCTGGGGATGGAGGAGCTGGGAGAGGAATCTGGGATTGTCTTGCAAGGTGTTGCTACCTCCCACCAAGAGGCAACACCTGAAGCTGTAGAGTAGATTTTCATGTATTCTTTCCTTTGCAGCATTCAATTCATGCTGCTGAAATGGGTAGATTTGATTACTGAGCTTTTATTTGTACACCTGGGTACCCAAATATGATCTTTACGCTGTGAATCTGATCAAAAGTTTAAATTTTTTCATCTCTTACCACCACGAACGAGGCGTGATGCCTGACCGCCCTCATTAGCAGCTCTACTCAGTGAGTCTTTCTTTGTTCCAAGGCAGATACTTGCACCCCGGATATCTGGCCGTCTTCGGATGCGCAGCGTGCCTACGCTTGGTGGGTATGGAGTGGGCCCGAAGACTCGACCTTGGGACGCGGACCCCCACTCCATACCCATCTGCGTACCTCGTATCTGTATTCTCGCCCTCCTTTAGACGCGTCTCTCTGCTTCATTGACAATGTTTACTGACATACCTTTCCCAGTGCGCCGAACACGTACTGGACGCGAATTCTCTCCCTGGCAGCAGCTTGGGGAGGCCATCGCCGTAGACGTCGACTTGGACGCCCTTCTTTCGCTTCGTTACGTGGAAATCGCGGCAGCGGGCACCAACGATGATTGTGAATCCAATGTTGAACTCGAAAAACCCATGGTACGTCTCCTCCCTCTAATCATATATAAATTCTCATTTGTTTGGCCAGGAATCTTCTCTTCTGGATCGTCCGCAATCTTCCTCGGGCGCGACTATGCAATCAGGCCAGGCGTACCCGTCGCCCACTCCCACTCCTTCATCCGCATCTGCAGACCCAGTTCCCGCGTCACCCGCATCCGAATCCGTCAACCATCGCCAACGTAACTCACATTCACGTCGTCTTAAGGCTCGCACTCGCGCGCAGACAGATGCTGGAACTTCGGTGAAAGGCGTTGGCCATAAACGTCTTCGCGAGGCCCATGATCCTATTGTCGTCGACCTTGATGCCCAAGATCTCCCCGCCGCTGAAGGAGGATGGAAAGGCAAGCGCCGCGACCCACCCACCAAAGCACGCACCAAGGATGACCTCGATGCTGTTCTCTCCCAAGATGGCATGCGCCTCATTCGTTACGTGCCGGGAAGTCGTCCAGTGGTGGATCAGAAGAGGCGAATGATAGCGTTGATTGCGGGAAAACCCCGCGACGAGGAGAAGTGGACGGCGGTCGAGAAGGGAATTGTTGAAGCCATTGACAAAGGCTGTCGTGGGGTTACTTTTTCGAAGAAGCTGAGCGAGCACAAGCGCGGGCGTTTCCCTGCCCCGGCGATTGGTATTTCTCATGGCGGTGGTGAGCTGGTGCGTGTTTCTTTTTATCTCATCATTCCTGTTCTCATATTCCTTAGGCCCCGGGAATCGTGCACTTTCTGGCGCCGTCAAGGACTTCATGCGTGGTCTCTTGCGCGATCCCTCCTTTATTCGTCTGGCGGGGTGGGTAGGGCGTACGTTTTTCATTGCCTATCCCTTCTTGTTCTGATAATTCGCAGGAACTTTCGAAACACATAATCGTCCCATGCATACCGCCTACGTCTCCACGCTCGACACGCTCACCGCCGCTCTTCCACACCTCCGTCGTAACTTTAGCAATAATCCGTTTGCTTGCATGACCGTCAATTGTGGCGGCCGTGTCGTTTGCGAACCACATGGAGACTTCGCGAACAAGCCTGACGGATGGTGTGCCGTCACGCCGTTTGGGCCCTTTGATCATACAAAGGGTGGCCATATTGTACTGTGGGATCTTAAGCTTGTTATCGAGCTCCCCGCCGGATGCACCATCTATCTCCCTTCCGCTCTCATTATCCACTCGAATATTCGCATTCGGAAGGGCGAGCGTCGATATTCCGTGACGCACTATTCGGCGGGTGGTCTGTTTCGGTGGGTGTACAACGGCGGGCGAACTGATGAAGAATTCTGGGCCACAGCTTCCGAAGAAGAGAAAGAGAAGTGGATAGAAGATCGCGAGCGTCGCTGGCACGAGGGCTTGAAATACTTTCCTATTGTTTAATGTAGTTCTCTGTATTGTAGTCGTAGTTGTATGTTTGTTCGATTTATTTTTTTTCCATGTCTGTATCTTCGAGGTGTGAGTATCAGCGATTGCTGCTACCAACTGTCAAGCTGTTATGGCTGACCGGTAAATGGCTCTGCGGGTGCTCCTAATTGACCAGGAGTCATGAGTTCAATCCTCGTTAATACCATTTTGCTCAGTCAGATGCGGAGCTATGACCGACTTTGACCGACTATGACCGGTCTCAGTCTTAACCGGTCTTCTCGCGTGTGATTTGTTTAACTTGACCGGTCAGGCTATTTGACCGGTCAAGGTTAAAGGTTACTGTAAAATCAAAAATTTCCTAACCGGTCAGGTTAACAGTCAACTGAAAAGTAAGGTATTTAACCTAACTTAACTGGACTTTCGAACCCTAGTATCCAGCCTTCTCCCTCTTTTAGGACTCACTTACCGATGTCTCTACCTATAAGCCTACGGCTGGGTCCTATGAGGCGTCATCGGTTTGTTACCCAACGGTTTTTCCAACGGGTCCCAAAACAAACCGAGTGAGTTTCCCCCACCTACGGCTCATTGCTTTATCACTAACTTCTTACAGAAACCTTAAGGTGTGGTTGGTTTGTTACCCAACGGTTTTCCAACGGGTCCCAAAACAAACTGCACATCTCCGTTATTCATTTATGAAATTTTCTGGTTGATCGAGGACGCACTCGGTCGACTATCTCACGCTTGGCGGGACGCACAGTAATGCGAGTCATATCTTGCATGACCCCAGCTCTTACCACGTCGCTGCCAGGTACGTCTTCTAAAGACTCGTTTCTTATACTGGCTCTTACCGGTTACGCCAGTAGTTTTCACGTTGTATTCGAATCAAATTCCATCTGTTGAATCAGAGACTTAATGCCTCACGATGCCGAAAACATCAACCTTGGTGACTGTTCCGTCCCCAACATCCCGGACGCATCCCTACCGCAAGAACAATATTTCGAGTCTGTCATCGACACACTCGAAGAAATCTTCAGCCGCTATGAGAATGGCACCACTAGGGTTCGAAAGTCCAGTTAAGTTAGGTTAAATACCTTACTTTTCAGTTGACTGTTAACCTGACCGGTTAGGAAATTTTTGATTTTACAGTAACCTTTAACCTTGACCGGTCAAATAGCCTGACCGGTCAAGTTAAACAAATCACACGCAAGAAGACCGGTTAAGACTGAGACCGGTCATAGTCGGTCAAAGTCGGTCATAGCTCCGCATCTGACTGAGCAAAATGGTATTAACGAGGATTGAACTCATGACTCCTGGTCAATTAGGAGCACCCGCAGAGCCATTTACCGGTCAGCCATAACAGCTTGACAGTTGGTAGCAGCAATCGCTGATACTCACACCTCGAAGATACAGACATGGAAAAAAAATAAATCGAACAAACATACAACTACGACTACAATACAGAGAACTACATTAAACAATAGGAAAGTATTTCAAGCCCTCGTGCCAGCGACGCTCGCGATCTTCTATCCACTTCTCTTTCTCTTCTTCGGAAGCTGTGGCCCAGAATTCTTCATCAGTTCGCCCGCCGTTGTACACCCACCGAAACAGACCACCCGCCGAATAGTGCGTCACGGAATATCGACGCTCGCCCTTCCGAATGCGAATATTCGAGTGGATAATGAGAGCGGAAGGGAGATAGATGGTGCATCCGGCGGGGAGCTCGATAACAAGCTTAAGATCCCACAGTACAATATGGCCACCCTTTGTATGATCAAAGGGCCCAAACGGCGTGACGGCACACCATCCGTCAGGCTTGTTCGCGAAGTCTCCATGTGGTTCGCAAACGACACGGCCGCCACAATTGACGGTCATGCAAGCAAACGGATTATTGCTAAAGTTACGACGGAGGTGTGGAAGAGCGGCGGTGAGCGTGTCGAGCGTGGAGACGTAGGCGGTATGCATGGGACGATTATGTGTTTCGAAAGTTCCTGCGAATTATCAGAACAAGAAGGGATAGGCAATGAAAAACGTACGCCCTACCCACCCCGCCAGACGAATAAAGGAGGGATCGCGCAAGAGACCACGCATGAAGTCCTTGACGGCGCCAGAAAGTGCACGATTCCCGGGGGCCTAAGGAATATGAGAACAGGAATGATGAGATAAAAAGAAACACGCACCAGCTCACCACCGCCATGAGAAATACCAATCGCCGGGGCAGGGAAACGCCCGCGCTTGTGCTCGCTCAGCTTCTTCGAAAAAGTAACCCCACGACAGCCTTTGTCAATGGCTTCAACAATTCCCTTCTCGACCGCCGTCCACTTCTCCTCGTCGCGGGGTTTTCCCGCAATCAACGCTATCATTCGCCTCTTCTGATCCACCACTGGACGACTTCCCGGCACGTAACGAATGAGGCGCATGCCATCTTGGGAGAGAACAGCATCGAGGTCATCCTTGGTGCGTGCTTTGGTGGGTGGGTCGCGGCGCTTGCCTTTCCATCCTCCTTCAGCGGCGGGGAGATCTTGGGCATCAAGGTCGACGACAATAGGATCATGGGCCTCGCGAAGACGTTTATGGCCAACGCCTTTCACCGAAGTTCCAGCATCTGTCTGCGCGCGAGTGCGAGCCTTAAGACGACGTGAATGTGAGTTACGTTGGCGATGGTTGACGGATTCGGATGCGGGTGACGCGGGAACTGGTCTGCAGATGCGGATGAAGGAGTGGGAGTGGGCGACGGGTACGCCTGGCCTGATTGCATAGTCGCGCCCGAGGAAGATTGCGGACGATCCAGAAGAGAAGATTCCTGGCCAAACAAATGAGAATTTATATATGATTAGAGGGAGGAGACGTACCATGGGTTTTTCGAGTTCAACATCGGATTCACAATCATCGTTGGTGCCCGCTGCTGCGATTTCCACGTAACGAAGCGAAAGAAGGGCGTCCAAGTCGACGTCTACGGCGATGGCCTCCCCAAGCTGCTGCCAGGGAGAGAATTCGCGTCCAGTACGTGTTCGGCGCACTGGGAAAGGTATGTCAGTAAACATTGTCAATGAAGCAGAGAGACGCGTCTAAAGGAGGGCGAGAATACAGATACGAGGTACGCAGATGGGTATGGAGTGGGGGTCCGCGTCCCAAGGTCGAGTCTTCGGGCCCACTCCATACCCACCAAGCGTAGGCACGCTGCGCATCCGAAGACGGCCAGATATCCGGGGTGCAAGTATCTGCCTTGGAACAAAGAAAGACTCACTGAGTAGAGCTGCTAATGAGGGCGGTCAGGCATCACGCCTCGTTCGTGGTGGTAAGAGATGAAAAAATTTAAACTTTTGATCAGATTCACAGCGTAAAGATCATATTTGGGTACCCAGGTGTACAAATAAAAGCTCAGTAATCAAATCTACCCATTTCAGCAGCATGAATTGAATGCTGCAAAGGAAAGAATACATGAAAATCTACTCTACAGCTTCAGGTGTTGCCTCTTGGTGGGAGGTAGCAACACCTTGCAAGACAATCCCAGATTCCTCTCCCAGCTCCTCCATCCCCAGAGAACGATTGTTCTGGGCAGCATTCTAAATGGAATAATGAGTCGCAGATAAATGGAAGACCAACGTTCACGAACCTTAAGTGCGCCGGACGATTGGGCTAGGCGCATTGCGGCAATAACGTTGGATTGGGTGAAGGGTTGATTGGCGAGCCTGCCTTTAAGACGAGCAAAGGCGCGTTCGACGGGCGTGTTGGTATGGGAAGTGGACGACGGCGACATCTGGACGTGCTGGTGGAGGTGCTGGTGGTGGTTGGTGAAGAAGGGAATGATCGAGGGACAGCCGCGCAAGGAAGATAATGATCGAGGAATGTATAGTATACATAAATATACAGGCGACAAGCACGAGTACTGTCCGGATGGACGCATACGAGTGCTTGTCTTGACGCGATTACGAGATGTTGGTTTCTGAATTTGCGGCAAATCTTGGAGTGGAGGATGAGCGTGGCACGAGAATGAATGCCAACGTACTCGCGCCGACGTTGAGCGGTTCGGTACGTTGCTGCATGAGCATTCTTGCGCCTCCGGGCACCCGCATACTTGGTGTCGGATTGACGTTCTCGGGCTCTCTTTCTGCCATGAAGAATCAGTTAAGATCAGTGGAAACAGTATCTAGCACGCACCGAGCTATACACTCCTGCCTTCCGTTGCTGCTCTCTATAATATCCCTTTTCTTCAGACACCCGCTTGAGGCTTCTCCTTTCGTCGGCGCTGTTGCTTAGCGCGCAGAGTGTTCCAAGGTCCGAGTGCGTTGCACGAATGGTGAGCGAAGTACCGGACGTCCGTCTGGCACGCTGGGAGAAGGACACGAAGCAGTAGACTGCTGGAGCGGAGATGGCAGCAAAGCAGCAAAGTCGGCACAACGATGGTGGTGGAAAGTGATCAAGTTGTTCCAGATCTGTCTTACATGATCGTGTTCATTTAAGTGTCAACACTCTTTGTTCTGCTTAGATTCTCTTACAACTCGAAGAACATTAAAAGATGAAATTAAGGTAATAACGCGAGTAGAACTACATGAACGTCGTGATAAAGTAATCAAAGAACGCGAATTAATCTGATGTGAACGAAGAACTGAGGGCCTCCAACTGGGCATCAAGAAGGGCGCGCTCTTCATCCTCTTGGAGTAACGCCGCGAAAGGATCAATACTTACGACCTCATCGTTTTCTGCCTCGTTGACTTTCGCAAAGTCTGTCTTGTCCTCGCGCCATCGCGCCTTCATCAGTTGGAGCTCTTCAAACTTGACCGAGCCCAGCTTCGCGCGTAAAACAGACGCGGTTTCGCCACTGCTAGAGAACAACCGCTCACAGGAGACTGATGTCGCCTGTGCAGGGAGGATGTCGACGGCGATGCGGGCAACTGTTGGATAACGACGAGCATTTTTCTAGATCAGGAGGTAAGAGAGAAGAATAAGAATGAGATGGGAGGACTAACCGGCCAATAGACACATAAGTCGGTTTTGGCTGTGACGGATTTCGACATGCGCTTGGTCCACGCACGCAGCTCCGACTCCCAAGACTTATAGCGATCGTTTCCGCGAGTCTTAACGAGAGCGGCGCGCGCCTTTTCAAATGCATCGTTAGGATCCTCGTCTGCATCTGAGGTTACCGCGGGTGATGAGGAACGAGTAGGAGCAGGGGAAGAAGTAGCAGGGGGTACGTCTTGATCATCGCCTTTGTCTTCTGGCTCATCGTCGTCATCGTCATCGTCGTCCTGGTCGTAGTCGGACTCAGAGCTATCAGAGTCCAAGTTGTCGGGACCAAGATAGTCCCCAGTGAGGCGTAGAGGCCAATACTTTTCCATCTGTTTAATGGTTAATGTTGAAAACATTAGAAATCCGAATCATAACGCACAGCAGTTTCGACGACCTTTCGCGCTTCCTCTTGCCAGTTCTTGGCGTTCTTGTTACCCTTTGCGATTTCCTCC
Organism: Hymenopellis radicata; assembly: GCA_015501595.1. Taxonomy (NCBI): domain Eukaryota; kingdom Fungi; phylum Basidiomycota; class Agaricomycetes; order Agaricales; family Physalacriaceae; genus Hymenopellis; species Hymenopellis radicata. The sequence goes on along the minus strand of JADNRX010000233.1, from coordinate 53,707 downwards.
TTCTGAGCGTCCGCACCGCCCCAGTTCGTATCCGTCCAGAGAAGCTTGTAATTGGGATGTACGACTATTCATAAAGGTGAGCGGAGGATCAGACACGAAAAGCCCACGTACACATAGCGAGAATATAAGAGGGTTTGAGATCGAACTTGCTGTAGTACTTGTCAAACTTTTCGAAGCCGGCATCGAGTGCGGAATGATATAACGTGTATTTTGGGTCGTTCCGCTTGATGGTCCAGGCTCTGAGGAGCGTTTCGTACGCAGGAAGGACACTGTAGATCGTGGGTGTCTCGCTCGACGACCAGCTCTGTTGAATACCATGCGGATCCTAAGGGAAAATTAATAAAATCAACTAAAAGAAAACACAAGAACGCACAGCAAGAATCTCGCGAATATCCACAACACGAAGCCAGGCTTTCGGTTTAAGCTTGAATGCCGTCCAAGGAATTTTCTTGACGGGCTTGCCCTTCTGTCGGATGATGGTGATGGGGCCAAAGCGCTCGTCCGCTGCAGAAATGAAACGATTGATGGCCTAAACATTAGTGAGTAAACACTTGAGTACCGGCGACCGCAGAAGGGACTTACGCTCGAAAGTTCAATAGCGCGATCAACCATTCCATACGCGGTTCCCCAACGTGTATTTCCATGGAGGATTAAGGAAAGGGTAGGCTCCATTTTCAACTCGGTTTTGAAGGCCGTGGAAGTACGCGATCCGTTGGCCAGAGGCTTGAATTTTGACACTTAACGTCCGAATGGCCGCGAGACAGTCGATGTCGCCGTGTATAAGATTATCGGGCTCGCTAGGATCCCACTCCCAAATGGCTTGTGTAGTAGCGAGGGCGGCCTGCGACGTGATCTCGGTCATGACGGCTTCGATTCCAAGATTGAGAATATGTGCAAGACACCTAATGCAAGTTAGATATATTCACAGTGGAAAGAGAGAAGAGGACATTAGCTGGTGTTGGGCGGCATTCCAATCGCCTAGATCCAGTGCGCGGTGAAGCTTCTCGAGCGTGACGCAGAGGGGACCGTTGCTGGGCGCGTTATCCAAGGTGAGATCACCAAGCTGAAAAATTCAAACTCAGCAAAGGGAACTGGTAAACGCGTACAAACCAACAGACCTTCGAGATCTTTCGGTCAACATCGATGATACCAACTCGCTGGCAGGTACTGAAAAAGTACCTGCCCTCGTTCTCGCCACTATGGTCGCCCTCGATTGCTCGGAATCCAATGACGGCGGTGCGGATACTCCATCGCGGCATTTTCTTCTTGCGGAGCGCAATCACTGTCCAAGTTCCAGTGACGCCGAGGAATCCCGTCTTTCGCGCAAGTCTTTCGGCGGTCCACCCATCCGCGGCACAGCAGACCACGCCAAGCGCCTCCTGTCATAAAGGTGAGTTGCATGCTTCAAATTTTAATCTGACTTACCTGGATTGATTTCTTGTCAGCTTCTAAAGCCGCGACACATTCGTTATGGATGTATTTCATGATTTTGTGGGATGTGGGGAGTTCACGAGATCGGGTGGCTGGGCGCATGGCGACGAGTACGTTGCGGAATTTGGCGGCGTCGGCGGTGGCGAGAGACTGCCTGAAATCAGTACGTGTATAGTTTACTGCAATCCAAACTTACCTGATCCGTGCAGCAGATGAACTTCGCAATGTGCTCCTCCGCAGATTTCACTGAAAACTCCTTTGGAACCTTCGACGGCTTGAAGACACCCAACAAGGTCCCCGCGTTTGGGTCTTTCCCCGCTTTGACCACCTCCGCCTTCTTTGCCGCCACCTCCTCTGCCTTTACCATATCTGCCGGCTTCGCTTTTTGGCGGATTTCTATTCCCTTATCCTTGCAGTACTTTTCGTACACCGCGAAATGCTGCCGACAATGGACACGCAGCGACGAATTACTTCCAACCTTGAATGCGGCGCGGAGGCCTCCTTTACCCTCAACGATGGATGGGTTCGCTCTGACGACCAGGTAAGCAAATGAAGTTGCGACCATAGAATAATACTAACTTGCAGATAGTGCAGAATCGTCCTGTTTGCGGCAAATCGTTATGAAGGCCACGGAAGACAACCTTCTTGACCGGTTCAAATATGCTGTTCAAGTCGTCAGCGGCTTCCCTTGTTGGCTGTATCTTGGCAATCTCGGCAACATGGCGTGCATGGAGGATCTTGCTCGGTCAGTCAAACTATCATTCTTTATTAACAGCGTCAGCTTACCGGAGCATCCTCATCTGCAGATTCCTCGTCTCCTTCATCCTCATCGACGTCCATGGCTGACTCGGGCGACGATACGGGGTCGGGTTTCGCTGCCTTCTTTCCTCGGCGACGCTTCGCGGGTGCGGCTTCCGGTTCATCGGCTTCACTCTCATCTACCTCGGATGTCGTATTCCCTCGGTGACGTTTGCTGGAGCCCGACTTGGAGGTCGACGCCGTCGTCGACCGTGTTTGCAACGGGGGGGTCGATTTCTTGGTGGGTGCTGTCCGTTTTTTCGCAATGGTCTTCTTGTTGGCCATATTGGTCCCCGTAGGTGTATGTCGTGGTTTGTATATGTGAAACGGACTGCTACGATCATTTTTATATTACAGTCTGTTTGTATATGTTAGTTTCACCTGTACTCTCCGGTTTTTTTTGCTGTTCCTCGAGCTCGTAGTAGGTACAAAATATATATTCCTTTATGTGGAGAGTTGACAGTCTTGACCGGTTAAAACCGGTCTTAACTTGACCAGTTAAGACCGGTTTTAGCCAGTTAGATGCCAGTTAGGTGTTTACCTCTGGCGGATCATAGCCGGTAACCGTAACCGGTTAAGTTTGTGACCGGTTACGTTGCGATCAGTCAAATTTTCGGTCAAGTCCGGTCAAGTTATGCACCTTAACCGGTTAAGCGTAACTTGACTTTCAAACCCTAGCCGAGAGGCCGCGTAAGCCTCTGATCGATAACTCGATCTCTCTCATCTTTCTCTCCCACCACTACGATCACCACCCAGCGAGCGACGATTGTCGCCGCTGCCACTCTGACGACTGTCAGGTAGCCTCTGGGGTGAGGATTGTGCCCCGGCTGAGTGCTGGGCTTGCTGCTGTCTTTATGACAGCAGCAACGGACGACTTCACGGCGCCGACTCTGGACGACCACGACCACGACTCCCGGACGACCACGACTCCCGGACGACCACGACTCCCAGATGACCACGACTCCCGGACGACCACGACTCCCGGACAATGATGACGACGGGGATGGAGTGAAGACGTGGATGGAGTGATGATGGATGGCGGGAGGATGACGCGTTGACACGGTGAGTGGTGCGCTGATGGAGCCGACAACGACGACTCACACCATCCACACCACCACTACCCACACCACTACCACCACCACCACCATCACCATCTACCATCACTCTTGCCTCCACACCACCACCATGACCTCCTCCTCTGCTATCACCACCCTCAGTCTGCATCATGCACGACTGAGTGTCCCCGTGCCATTGCCCGGGGATACTCGTTGGGCATGAATAGATTTGGGTGCGTGGAATACTCGAGTTTACTCGAGTACTCGACCCGCTCGGTGTTCTCGGTGATCCGATCCGTCTGATCCGTCGATTCGTGGCAGGTCGGATCACATAAGGATCACGGATCAGCACTTTTGGCTACGGGTACTCGCATGATGGATCGCGGATCTGATCCGGATCTGAGTCGTTGAGGTCTCTAACGTCAATGAGGATAGCAATGTGTTGTTGGAATGACAACGACCATCCCACCACCATCAGCACTCATACCAGCACTTCCACCAGCACTCACACTCCTCCCACCACCACCATCACTGCTCCAACCACAACCAGCACCCTCAGTCTGTGCTCATGCATGGCTGAGTGTCCCCGTGCCATTGCCCGGGGATGCTCGCCGGGCATGAATAGATTTGGGTGCGGTGACCCGTGAGTTTACTCGCAAACTCGCCTGACTCGACCCGTCTGACTCGCAAATTAACGCGAGTCGAGTCAACGGTGGATCACGAGTAGGCGCTTCAGAGCGCGAGTACTCGCTCGACGGATCGCGAGTCATACTTAAGTATGACTCGTTGAGGTCTCTAGGTCGTCGTGAAGAATTTGGGGTAGGGATGATCCTACTGGGGGGTGGTTGAACTGTTAATATATGTCATGGTGAGTAGTGGTGTCAGTCTAGATATATATTGGCTCACCACCCTATGCCGTAGGGGCTAATTAGATATCCCCTCATATAAGAAGGGTGGTGATTCAAGCTGCTGAGGTGATGAAAATCTTCTTATAGTTTTTTGGGCCAGAAATCCAAAACTATTTTGTCATAGCTTCAAAACTGGAGGAGATATTAGGAGCGCAAAAATGCGCTACACTTCTAGTAGGCCTTATATATATCCTATAGCCTTGTGACTTTGATATCATTTAGAAGTACTATAGAGCGATATCTGATATCATTTTCAGGTCATTTCATGAAAGGGTTCAAGAGATATATCAGGATAACTGCTCCAGGGCCATCAGAGATATAGCACAGGATCCTGCCATTGAGGGGACTTAAGGTCTTGCTACATCGTTTATAGTAGTAATAAATCTTTATTTATAATATGGAGAGTGTTCTCAACCCAGTGATCTATGTATAGATAGGTCCCCAGTGCTGTTTTAAGCATTTTCGCATTTCTAGTTATTTAATATATGAATGTCTCACTAAATTACTGTACTATTACAGGCAAGTCTTCACAGATTTTTATTTAAAAAAATTGATGGAAACCCGATAAGGATTTCCAGGTGATCGGCGGGGTCTGATAAGATTAAATGACCCCCCCGTTACGCGTTATGCGAAGACCATGCTGTAATAATACAGTATACTGGGCTACCTTTAGGTATTCATTTACAACCTTTCTACAAGAGGAACTATGTTATTTGATGAAGAGATTTAGGGTTCGAAAGTCCGGTTAAGTCAGGTTAAGTGACCTTAATCTGAGTTAACCGGTAACCGAACCGGTCACGCAAATCCAGAATTTTGCCCGACCGTTAACCGTAACCGGTTAAGCAGGCTGACCGGTCAAGTTAAGCCCGGTCAAGCAGTTTTAACCGGTTACGACCGTAGCCGAGTTAAGACTGGTTATGATCAGTCATGATCGTAACAAAATGGCACAACTAGGTATTGAACACTAGACTTCGAAGGTAACCAGACATCAAGCAGCACTCGCTTTACCCACTGGGCCATTTGGACATGCTTACGGTGAATCCTGAGACTTCATCATCGTTCCATCCCCGAAAGGTAAGAAAACTCGCTATGTTGGCGGACTGATCTTCATGCTTTATATTGTATTTACTTCACATTGTACGATTGAGCTTGGTAGAGCATCCCAGAAATGCACAGTTATAGGTATATATATATTTCCGTTAAGATACATGGCCCGTGTACTCACAAGTACTTCAATGTTAACAGTACTTACCAGCAACTCAGTAGTTACTTGTACGCAATCCTTTCACTAACCAAAAAATAGCTAAAAATGAAAGATGGTAAGAAACATTGTAGGAATGTATCCCGAGATATCCGAGCAGCTAGAACGGCTTCGTTCTTGCACCGTTCGTGTCCCGAGGTTGGTTCCGGCGCTGAAAATGCACCGGTCCGATCATCCGAATACGCACATCTCAACCTTCGACCACCACCATCTCGCGACGCCTGGCTTCCGAAGACCCGACCTTGGGACGCGGGTCTTCCAGGCGTCTTTCTTCTTCAATCTAACTCTTTTTTTCACTTTTTCCATGGATACACGGGCTTGAAGAGCCCCGGCGGCCCCGCTGGACGCGTAAGCCCTCCAACGAGGCAGCAAATCACCGACAACGATGATGGAGGTTCTCCCCGGGTCAGAGGACTCAGAATATGGACTTGGGAACTCGATGCCGCGCTGTCTGCTGACAGGCGGCATCGTCAAGGTACGTTGTTTTGTTCAACATGAACTTATCTTCATTCACAGGAATACACCTCCAGGACGACGACGACTACCCCACCACGAGGATCGTGACCACGTCTCCACGGCGACGACGACTGCACCGCCACCACCACCTCCACAGCACCGACACCAGCCCAACCCGGATACGACACGCCAACACAGAGGACGACCCTGTTACAACGAAGACACTACCATCACCACCAAAGTTTTCCTCTCCGGCAGCAACAACGACGACGAGAACACGCGTAAGCCCCGGTGAGGCAGCAGATCACAATCGTGACAAGGACTCGACGTCGCGCTGTCTGCTGACCGCTGGCGTCGTTAAGATGCGTGGTTTTCAAGCTTTATGTCTATGACTTAGCTCTTATCAGCAGTAATGACGGCGAGACCGCGTAAGCCCCGGCGAGGCAGCATTTTCTGTATGTCGTCGTCGCAGCACTGAGATACGCTCAGGCGACCGTCAACCTCTCGACAACGTCAGCTCCACCACCACTACGACGGCTGTACCAGCACGATGCCACGACGTCCATGGCACAACAACGGCGACAAAGATGCCACGATGATGGCAATGACATCTCGATACGGCGCCTACGCTAGAGGAGTAGATGATATGACACCGATGTCTGCGAGGTGCGTGTTTTTCTACTACTTAACTTTATTAGATTAACGTGCTTAATTTGCAGGCAACGACGGCCCTACAATGACGACATGCTCCCCACCACGACAACAACGCCGCCAGACGTCGATGACAATACCGCCAGACCAACACCACGGCGACGTCCCCATCACCATGCCGGCAAGTGGCTGACATTCTCCTTCCTGCTTCCCCATTGTCTCGCGCCTGATGTGACGTTGTCTACAACATCGCATCGTCGGGAGGCATGGGAAAGTATCGTGCACTGCGACTGCAGCCTGTGCTATTTAGCACAGGTATGCTCGTAAGGCACGAACCAATTTTACCGGTTATGACCGGTCATAGAGACGGACGCGAGTATAGAGTATAAAAAATACTCGTGAATAAATGTGTACTCATTGTGTGAGTTAAGAGTATACTCGCGAATGAGTAGAGTAGAGTCTAGAGTATTTGGTGAGTACCGAATCTACCTCTAGTGCCATGAGTATTCAGTAAACTCATACTCATGAATACTCATCACTTCATCTACATGCAATAGCTCAGCAGATATGTTGTAAGCCTGCTCTATCTTTACCTCTAGTCTCAACAAAAGTCCTTACTAATATAAATACGACTCAATATCCTACTTGCTAGCTTAAATAGATCTGCCGACTGTCTAATTTGGTGAGTATACTTGAGTATACTTGAGTATTTATATACTCAAGACTCATGAATACTCGCGAGTAGAGTCTTGAGTAGAGTAGAGTCTTGAGTAGAGTCGTGAGTCGTAAGTATTGGTCTTGAGGCATGAGTTATTCGCATGATGAGTATGAATATACTTGAGTATAGGCTCGCGTCCGTCTCTAACCGGTCATGACCGGTCATCTGCAGTCAAGGAAAATACTGGATTATGGCTTGACCCTTGACCGTGACCGGTCAAATTGTATGACCGGTCAAAGGTCTTCGGTCAAAATTTCGGTTAAGTCCGGTCAGGTTAAGCGACTTGACCGGTCAAGCTTAACCTGACTTCAAAACCCTAATTAACACCATCTTTCGAATGATCTCCCCGACATTGGTACCCATTTAGGAGTGTTCTAATTCACGCGGCCTTTCCCTCTCTGGGGAGGTCGGCTATCTGGCTACTGCGTCGGACTACCTCAGATTGGTCGGATTTAATCTTGGATTACACAAGGCCAATATGAGGTGAGTATTCAGCCTTCTCCCTCTTTTAGGACTCACTTACTGATGTCTCTACCTATAAGCCTACGGCTGGGTCCTATGAGGCGTCGTCGGTTTGTTACCCAACGGTTTTTCCAACGGGTCCCAAAACAAACCGAGTGAGTTTCCTCCGCCTACGGCTCATTGCTTTATCACTAACTTCTTACAGAAACCTTGAGGTGTTGTTGGTTTGTTACCCAACGGTTTTCCAACGGGTCCTAAAACAAACCGCACATCTCCGTTATTCATTTATGAATTTTTCTGGTTGATCGAGGACGCACTCGGTCAACTATCTCACGCCTAGCGGGACGCATAGTAATGCGAGTCATGTCTCGCATGACCCCAGCTCTTACCGCATCGCCGCCAGGTACGTTTTCTAAAGACTCGTTTCTTATACTGGCTCTTACCGGTTACGCCAGTAGTTTTCACGTTGCCCACCCATCTTACATCATGTACATTATGTAACCCTCCCCTATTCCCTTGGCTTCCTTTTGACAAGTGATGTCATCCATTTGCAAAATCAAGCCAAGGGAATAGGAGCTCTAATTAGGAGTGTTCTAATTCACGCGGCCTTTCCCTCTCTGGGGAGGTCGGCTATCTGGCTACTGCGTCGGACTACCTCAGATTGGACCCCATCAGCTTTTATATGATGGGCTTAAGTTTGTTGCAGGAGATAGTTGATGAACGAGTGCCCAACTTCCATTGTTGTTATCACCAACTCGATTCCAAAGCTTCGGCAGCCTTTCATCAGGGCGACATAGAATACAATGTTGCCCACTCCAGCACCTAGATCGACAAAGGACGTTATTTCATTCATGAGGATTAAGCTAAACATATAGTCTAGGAAAGTTGTGGTGGCTTCCCCATAAGTCTTTATCCTCTGCGGCTCATGGGTCAGCAGCTTGGAATGGAAGAGGACAAGGCGTTGGTACGACTGCTCGTAAATATGTCGTTTGAAGCCTTGACTGGTCTCCACTTCACCCATGAAAAGAGAGTCCAGTCCGTGCTGTAGGTCTGACAGAGTACGTTAGAGATCATCACGAGTCACATGAGTCTGGAGAGTACTCGTGAATCAACTTGGACTCGCAGGGTCAAATACTCGACTTGACTCGACTCGTGAGTCAAAGGGACTCGAGTTAAGCGCGAGTCATGAACAGCCTAAGAGTCATGAACAGCCTTAAGCTGTTCATGACTCATGTTTTGAGTCATGTTGACTTGTGCATGAACACATGAATCAATGAAAATACCTGCTAAATAGCATAAATAAGGCCTAACTACAGCAATATATCAGATGAGTCAGGAGAGTACTCGTGAGTCGACTCGAACTCGCAGAGTCAAATATTTGACTCGATTCGACTCGTGAGTCAGATAGACTCAAGTCATGCACAAGTTATGAACAGCCTTTGACCCCCATGAGTAAAGTCATGAATCGACTTGAGTCAGAACTTGTGATGATCTCTAGGGTACGTAGAACCGTTGCAAAACTGACGCTCTGCAAGGCCTAAAGTAGCAGGTCATACCGCATCTACATTATAATTCAGTATCAAGTATTTGAAATGATTGGCAACTCACTTTTCCCTCACTATGAGATTTAAAGTCTAGAGAACTATCAGTTTACCAACCTCATTGCGAGGCAGTAGGATACATATTTTTACATATGAGACGTATGCTTTCTTTAATGTCCCAGAATGGACAATAGATCTTCTCTTGTCCAGTGAGGAATAGAGACCTCAATGAGTCATACTTAAGTATGACTCGCGATCCGTCGAGCGAGTACTCACGCTCTGAAGCGCCTACTCGTGATCCGCCGTTGACTCGACTCGCGTTAATCCGCGAGTCAGATGGGTCGAGTCAGGCGAGTTGGCGAGTAAACTCGCGGGTCACTGCATCTAAATCTATTCATGCCCGGCGAGCATCCCCGGACAATGGCACGGGGACACTCAGCTGTGCATGAGCACAGACTGAGGGTGCTGGTGGTGGTGAGAGCAGTGGTGGTGGTGGTGAGAGGGCTGGGAGTAGTGGTGGGAGTGGTGGTAATGGTGGTGGGATGGTCTTCGTCGTCCGACACGCGCGTCGCCGTCCTCATTGACGTGTCGCGTCGCCTTTCTCCTTCTCTCCTCCTCATTCCGGCCATCCTCTCATCCTCACCATCCTCTGGTCCACGTCGTCCTCTCATCCGCGTCATTGTCGTCCTCGTTGTGGTCATGTTCGGGTCAGGTCGTCGTGATCCTCTGCTGCCATCGCAAAGACAGCAGCAGTGGGCCCGGCACAGAGCCAAGACCCAGATCCACACCCCAGAGGCTGCCTGACAATCGTCAGCGCGGCAGGGGCGACAATCGTCGCTCCCTGGGTGGTCGTGGTGGTGAGAAGGAGAGAGAGAGAGGCTGCGATCATACGCTTACGCGGCCTCCCAGCGTTTGCCGGATCGCGAGAATTTCTGAGAAATTCACTCGAACGTCTTGTTTGGGCCACGCAAGGGCCCATTTAACTTACAGAAAATTTGTAAATTTAGTTTAAATATATATCTATATAATTGCGAGTCAGACCGAGTACTCGGGCAAGCACTGCGTGAAAGGCTCAGATTTGTAAGCGAGAAATGTAGTTAAAAAACCTTCTCATTTTTAACTAGTTTTTTAAGTTAAAAACTTCTTAAATATGTTTTAAACATTTTTAAGCAAAATGAAGTCGAAAATGCGGTAGAATTAGTATTAAATATACTAGTGAAAACTTCAAATTTGAAATTCGGAAAATTTAAGAGAGTTTTAAGGTTAGAAAAGTAGTAAAAATGTTAAAATTCCTAATTTAAAGAATTTAAGCAAAGAATTAGCGAAACATATACAAAGAATTTGAAAATAATATGAGTAAAAATTTGAAAAGAAATTTAAGAAGTTTTCAGATAATTTATTTGATAATTTCTAGTAGTAGTTTAAATAAAATTAGCTAAAGAATTAGAAAGAAAGTTTTACTGGAAATATTAACCAATAAAGCAGTAGAAAAAGCAGTAATATTAATAGAAAACTTTTTAAAAAAGTTTTAGTATGTTGTTCAGTTAGATAAGGTAAAAATACTAGAGAATTATTTTAGAAAGCTTTAAAGATGATTCCAGTAGTATTTTAAACTGAATAAATAGTAAAAAATCTAAAAAGCTTTTAGGATATTTTTCAGGTGAGCAAGATAAGAATACTGCTGAATTGTTTTAGAAATATTTAAAAATGTTTATAGGAGTATTTTAAACTGAATAAATAGTGAAAAATCTAAAACCAAAACCAGATATTATTATTTGGTACTACTGTATGGTTTCAACTGTAAGTTCATGAGGTGTGACACGTTATGCAATAAAGTTCACATTACGGTGGGATCACCAAAGATCAGCAGAATCGCAGTATGGCCATTACAAGCATTACGGGATTGTCCCCGAACATCACTAAGGGATTACCAGCATACGGATATCCCCGACCATCACCTGCATTACGAGGGCATCACCTGCATTACGAGGGCATCACCTGCATTACGAGGGCATCACCTGCATTACGCTGGATCACCGAGGATCACTAGGATCGCAGTACGGCCATTACAAGCATTACGGGATTGTCCCTGACCATCACAAGAGCATTACCAGCATCACAAGGACATCACCAGCATTACGCTGGATCACCGAGGATCACTAGGATCGCAGTACGGCCATTACAAGCATTACAGGATTGTCCCTGACCATCACAAGAGCATTACCAGCATCACAAGGACATCACCAGCATCACGCTGGGATCACCGGGGATCATCAGGATCGCAGTACGGCCATTACAAGCATTACGGGATTGTCCCGACCATCACAAGAGCATTACCAGCATCACGAGGGCATCACCAGCATCACGCTGGGATCACCGGGGATCATCAGGATCGCAGTACGGCCATTACAAGCATTACGGGATTGTCCCCAACCATCACAAGAGCATTACCAGCATCACGAGGCATCACCAGCATCACGGCTCACCGCATCACGCTGGGATCACCAGGGATTACAGGATCGCAGTACGGCCATTACAAGCATTACGAGATTGTCCCGACCATCATGAGGCATTACAGCATCACAGAGCATTACCAGCATCACGAGGGCATCACCAGCATTACGCTGGGATCACCGAGGATCACCAGGATCGCAGTACGGCCATTACAAGCATTACGGATTGTCCCCGACCATCACAAGAGCATTACCAGCATCACAAGGACATCACCAGCATTACGCTAGGATCACCGGGGATCAACAGGAATCGCAGTACGGCCATTACAAGCATTACGAGATTGTTCCCGACCATCACGACAGCATCACCAGCATCACGAGGGCATCACCAGCATCATGCTGGATCACCGAGGATCATCAGGATCGCAGTACGGCCATTACAAGCATTACGGGATTATCCCCGACCATCACAAGAGCATTACCAGCATCACGAGGGCATCACCAGCATCACGAGGGCATCACCACATTATGCTGGGATTACCAGGGATCACCAGGATCGCAGTACAGCCATTACAAGCATTATGAGATTGTCCCCGACCATCACGAGAGCATTACCAGCATCACGAGAGCATTACCAGCATCGCGAGGGCATCACCAGCATTACGCTGGGATTACCGAGGATCACCAGGATCGCAGTACGGCCATTACAAGCATTACGAGATTGTCCCCGATCATCACGAGAGCATTACCAGCATCACACTGGGATCATCAAGGATCACCAGAATCACAATATGGCTATTACAAATTTATCTACCCTGTTCTATTCTAATACAGGTTCCTCACTTATACTGCTGTAATAGGTGGCTCTAGGTATCTGCATCATAACTGTACAATATGAGTTACAGTTACAAATTGTATGGCTATCTGTATCATCCCGTATGGGATATCATTGTGTCCTCCTCCAGTTACGAGAACAGTACGGCTTACAGGTCCTTAGTCACTCACTATAACACTGTAATAGTATCAAATTCTGTTCTAAAGTGTTCATCTACTTTGTCAGGCCCTTCTTCGTACTTCCAAGATCTCTCATTCACCACTTCCTGTTGTTTCGAAGCCTCCGCACAATGAATCAGGCTCAATATCTGACTTGTTTATATTTCGTAAAGTTGACTCATAACTGTACGCATATCATCAAAGGCTCTAGATTCAACCTTATGGTTATGGATCTGAAGAGGTTTGTGCCATCAAGGACCGTAAAGTATACCAATGTAATTATGGTTTGAATCCCTAGGGCCCTAGTACTAAACAATAATATCAGGTTTTGGTTTTAGATTTTTCACTATTTATTCAGTTTAAAATACTACTATAAACATTTTTAAATATTTCTAAAATAATTCAGCAGTATTCTTATCTTGCTCAGCTGAAAAATATTCTAAAAGCTTTTAAGATTTTTTACTATTTATTCAGTTTAAAATACTACTGGAATCATCTTTAAAGATTTCTAAAATAATTCTCTAGTATTTTTACCTTATCTAACTGAACAACATACTAAAACTTTTTTAAAAAGTTTTCTATTAATATTACTGCTTTTTCTACTGCTTTATTGGTTAATATTTCCAGTAAAACTTTCTTTCTAATTCTTTAGCTAATTTTATTTAAACTACTACTAGAAATTATCAAATAAATTATCTGAAAACTTCTTAAATTTCTTTTCAAATTTTTAATTATATTATTTTCAAATTCTTTGTATATTTTTCACTGATTCTTTGCTTAAATTCTTTAAATTAGAAATTTTAACTTTTTTACTACTTTTCTAACCTTAAAACTCTCTTAAATTTTCCGAATTTCAAATTTGAAGTTTTCACAAGTATATTTAATACTAATTCTACCGCATTTTTGACTTCATTTTGCTTAAAAATGTTTAAAATATATTTAACAAGTTTTTAACTTAAAAAAACTAGTTAAAAATGAGAAGCTTTTTTAACTACATTTCTCGCTTACAAATCTGAGCCTTTCACGCAGTGAAGTACTCGTGGCTCCAAGGCCGTACTCGCGATCCTTCTCTGATCCAACCCGCTATTGATCTACAGATCAAACGAGTCGAGTAACTGAGACCCCCGGCCGGATCGAGTACCCGAGTATCGCGTGACCCGCGAACTCGTTGAGGTCTCTAGTGAGGAATAGAAATCTACTCACTCCCGATTAGATAGTAAGTATAAGCAGATCAGCCAACTTACCGTTCATGATAGTTCGCCGCAGGAATCCTGATACAGCCTATGCTTTCAGATCATACGAAGTTAGGCCAAATCAGACTCCAAGGGCCTCATCAATTAAGCGTATCATAAAGTGCCTTACAGTACATGGTAGATAATACATGAAATATAGTTACTGTAATTATAGTGGGAGAGGTGAGAGGGGACGCAAAAAAGTGGAGCTAACCGTGATCAGATAATATAGATTAGCTGGAGGGGAGTGAGACAATGCAGAGAGTTAGAGACCTCAACGAGTCACCGAGTCACCGAGTCATCTGGTGACTCGACCACGTCGAGCACGTCGGCGTTCGCACTCACGTGACTCGCGAGTTACGGAGTCACGAGTCTGGTCGCGAGTCTGAGTTTCGATCTGTCGACCGCGAGTCATCACACGGTGACTCGCAAATATTTAGAGATATATTTTAGTTGAATTTACAAATTTTTTGCAAGTCAAACGGGCCCTTGCGTCGCTCAAACGAGCCATGCGCGACTATTTCACCTGATCCGGCGATCCGGCCCGAGATCCGAAGCGACGTGTAAGCATCTGATCGGGTGGTTTCTCTCTCTTGTAACCACCACTGGGGAGCGACGATTGTCGCCCCCGCTGCTCTGACGATTGTCAGGCAGCCTGTGGGGTGTGTCTTTGGCCTCGACTTTGTGCCGGGCCTGCTGCTGCTGACTCTGCGCTAGCAGCAGAGCTGGAGCACGACTGGACTACCTACGGACACTCGTTGCTCGACTTCAGGTCGGCGACGACGCTATTGGCGCTCGACTTCAAGTCGGCGCCGACATGACCGACGCTCGACTTTCAGTCGGCGTCGATAGGACGCGTAAGCCCCGCAAACGGGCAGCACACGATCCAATCACTGGATTGCCGACACCAACTGGATTGCGGTGCTGACGATAGATGAGGATGAGGATGACGACGATGACGACATGATGATGATGCAATGAGGAGGGGGATGCGATGCGATAAGGCGGATGATGCGAGATGGACGCGACGACGAGTCGTTCGGAGTCGACCACGACCACCACCACCACCATCCTCCACCACCACTATCCTTCCACCCCCACCCCACCATCCTTCCACCATCACCCCCACCATACCCTCATGCCCAGCTGACTGTCCCCGTGCCATTGCCCAGGGATGCTCGCTGCGCATGAATACTTGGGGGTGTATGGACTCGCGAGTACTCGTGAGTATCCGAGATGACTCGGACTCATGGTGAGTACTCGCGAGTGAACTCGCGATGCGAGTCCGACGCGAGTCTGAACTGGACTTCTTTTTGCGTAAGTACTCGCGTCACGAGTCGCGAGTTTAACTCGCGATGGACTTGTTGAGGTCTCTATAGAGAGTGCACCTGTGACCAGATAGCCTATAAAAGTGTACTTAATAAGGAGTCCTTGAACAAGAAATGGGTATCTGGGCATAAAAGGCATCAGCTCTGAAGAGCTAGATATGAGACATTAGCACATACTGAAAGCAGAGGGAGCAGGAAGAGCTGTAGGGCTCTGGGGCTGTGGCAAATGATTCCAATAGACTTCTAGGGTGCCAATGCATCAGTCCTGAATAAGAGGACTGGGTAGAGCAAGTGCTGCTTGCCTAGGAGAGCAAAAGTGCAAATTTCTCACAAATTAGATACTTTGAGCCTGTCTAGAGTGGTTTTGGGGCTGGCTAGGCAGCTTCAGACAGTGCTCTAAAGGGGTATGGCATCAGTCCTGAGCAGAAGGACTGGAGGGACCACGAACTGCTTGCCTCTGGGAGAAAGTGATAGTAAGAGGCAGAAGGCAGAGCATGAGAACTTTTGCCTAAACCTTCTAGGGCGCCTTGTGAGTAGCCTCTGTTGTTATTATAACACCAGACACAGGCTAGATAAGTCTAGAAAGAGCTCAAAGGATGGAGTAGCTGCAGTAATAACAGCAGAGAGTTAGCATTTAGTCAAACAATACAGATTTTTGACTAAATGATGATTTGACTCGGTTAAGCTAACTGAATGGACTCTCTTAAGCAAGGAGTTAGGTATAGAGGTATGAAGAGGTGTGGAGTGTGCACAGGCCTCTGAAAATGCTCCCTATCCTTGGAATCTGCATTTACATCGAACTTCGAGATTTGCTTCGTCTTCGAAAGCTATCAAAGTCAATTACTCGCATGCCAAGTTCCAAAATTTTAATCTTCACAAGAGCGATAGTATTGCTGATTAGTGTTGACGATCATTCACGAAGTATTCAAAACAGTTTTGACCATTGCTGATGTAATGGAGTTCTGGGCTGTGCTGATACCCGATCCTGTCGAAGTGACGTTCGAGGAGATTCTCCTCGAACTACACTGGGTGAAAGCTCTGACAATTCTTAGTAAAAATAGTAGTAAAAATTGGTTCGGAATTTTAAGCATTTTTTCTAGTTAAAATTATCTTAAATATATTTTAAAATCACATAAAAATCATGTAAAAATTTCTGATATTACTTAAATAGTAATAAAAATATTTGTAAAGTCTTACGATTAAAATTGTATAATTAATAGCGAATAAATTTTTAGCATAACTTTTGGTAAAAACATCTACATCTTTCACTTAGTGCTAGTGTATGCTACGGCACATTCTTAATAACTGAAAGATGTACTTAACGTGAATTTCTTGAATATATACTTCATATCAGAAATATCTTCCGACATCCATTGAATGAAGGTGTATTATCTCATATTTTGAGAGACTTCAATTGCTCTTAAGAATAGAGTTTGTATTAAAGCGAAGCAGAGACTGAAGCTCTAGAGCTGCAGGATTAAGTAAGTGAAATCATCGAGAAAGGTAAGAGAGACTTACTCAGAAATAATTTGTTTTCTGCTCACTATGTGCTAGAGGAGGTGATATCGACGTCTGACTATTCTTTTCCTGTCCATTTTCACTAGAAGGAGGACAAACTGGTTGCATGTAGTGGTTTCTTTTTAGGCCACTATTATTGTGAAGAATGTAAGAAATAGAATCATTTGTTTTTCTTATTGCTAGGAGATACGATATAATAATCTGAAGCACTGTGTCGTAGTAGAGGAATTGAAGGTTTATAATAATTATCACGTTCACTGCCCCTAATTGAAAGGAAGATCACAATCAGATATGTATAGTGGTCTATGATCTTATGAGAGCTAACGTGTAGGAGGGTAGTAAATCTGTAATGCACCAGTCCAGGCTTGTCAACTTCACGGTCGATGTTGCGATCACTAATAGAAGACAGGGACCATTTCTTGGAGGGCTATCGACAGTCTAAAATATAATTGTAACTCAGCATATACTTCGCTTAATTGAGTTATATACCAGCTGCTTCATCTCTTGCGAAAATGCTGAGCAGAAAAGAACATGACTGTTTGTCGATGCTTGGCTATTTGTCCATGTTTGGCAACTATTTGTGCTTGTGATCTATGTGCTACGAGTACTAATAAGATGTTTACAGGGATATCGTTCAAGGTAAGCTTTCATTTGAATCATCTAAAAATGTTTCTTGGCTCACTGTACATTAGGCTTTGACGAGCTCACATGTTGACGTTTCTGAGGCTTAGTTAGTGTTGTAACCGATGAGCCTCATTTAATGGTGAATGTGAATCCTTCGTAGCACGTAAACTGTATTAATTTAATGCTTGACAGTTATAGGGTAAGATTGTACACTTTATTAGAGACTTCTGGTGTTCGAAGGAGGCGCTGTTAATGCTGGAGATGTAGGTGGAGATGTTAACACGCCACCTAAGTCATAACTGAGATAAGTTTTTCCTGCTTCACACTCATTTCTCCATCTCAACAAAGTTTTAGATTCATTTATGTCGGCGCAGCCTCACACTACTAACACGCTCTGTATTTACATCATATTAGAATTGACTCTATCTACCTCTGCTTCTGCGCACTTAAGGTGTGAAAATCTTAGCCCACATGATCCGCAGCCTTCCCTGAACTCGACGAGCGCGCAAAGCGGGCCATTCTCGCACCTCTAGCGGTAACCAAAGAGCTCTAGAAGTTCGAACATCATTTAAATTCATCATCAGGAATGAAGGAGATCAGAATGCAGGAAACGTACATACTACAATCTAAGTTCAACTTGGCAAACAGAGCTTGCCCTGATTCTTGTGCCGTCGCAATCACTCACCATCCACTGGAAGCTTTCTGCCCTACTCTCTTTGTCTGGAGCCCTCATTCAATCTCGTCGTCTTTGCGAAATAGCGAATAACTCACCACTCTCAACATGTCGCTAATAATTTTGACATGCCGAGGTCAATATCCCTCTAGGTACAACTTCGATAGAGTATATTGAGTCTAAATTTTTGTTAGGAGCCGAGGACTCAAGTAGACGAAGAAGAACATACGTCATGTAGAAGTCCACCAGATATGGCGTCACATAACTCTGACACTGCCGTTCTGGACTCATTTCGATGTTAGACAATAAGAAATGTCAATGCATGGGGATTTATCTTATGTAGCAGCTCTATCGATGGCGTCAGTCCTTCAAATCTCCAAGAAACTAACCCTAACATACATGGGCATGAAATGAATGTTGTTATGTCTCTAGTAACAGAATGAACACTAGCGAAGACGCAGCGTTCCTGAAGGGTTTGCAACTCCAAACCCTATATTATTTCATGTTAGGAAAGAAGGTGGCAAAATACGTACCTCATTGAACATTTCTATATCATGCAAGATAATTTTCTTTCTCAACTTGAAATATAATAATGCTGGTGGAAGCGCGCTCAAGAGCGACGTGGTGAATGAGGCGGAAAGGACTTTGCCGTAGACTTGTCGAGGTTGATGTCGTTCCATCGTAGGAAGCAGATATTAGCAACGACAATGGCGCCCTCCGCATATGTCATCATCTGTGACTATTCAGATCTCGGCGCCAAAAGTGCCTAAGATTTCCTAAAATGAATGTTCAACTTTGTGAACATCACTATAAAGGCAACGTACTTCCATTTGACTTGTGGTCCTTAAGGAGTCTACTGTACTAACACAACCGGATCTTCACATAACACATTACAGGAAGTCGTGAGGTAAGCCTATTTTGCTTTCATAACCGCTAACAGCTAAAAAATTCGTCGGGATCACCCCAAATGCAGAAATTTTGCGCGCAGCAGCTGCCACCGCCGCCTCTCGCCGCTACTAGACCCGATAAGGGATTCGGACCCTGTATAAACTAATAATAAGTTAGTTCACAACTATAACACGTAACATGCCCTGAAGATCCGATCATGTTAGTACAGTATCAGCCTTCTGCCTCCCACCAAACTGTCCTCTCTCATGCCGCGCATAACGAACCTTCTCTGGCTGCTTCTCTATCAGAAGTGCACCAGAACCATCCTGCTATTACACGTCAAGTCCACGTACCCACTAATAATAGTGACACCTCCACAATAACTGTGGATGGATAAGTGGTGACCAACTCGTGCTGACCAAGTACTGAGAAACGAAGAGAATGCTGTATTCGTTCTTGTTGCTTACCGTACTGGAGGCATCTAAGTTTTCGAGATACCTAGTCTATTTGTACCACACATCGTGGTTGACTTACCTGCTATTCGCATGTACCATATCAGCGAGCACCATACCAATATCGACATCATTTGGGACTGGCCAACTATACTGACTGCGTTCGACACTTATTATTAGGTTGTTAAATCTCATCCTAATGTCGACCTCTAATGAAATTTTATGTACGGTCTACACATTCTCCGCTCAGCTAGTGGCCAGTGGGCCCATCCGATTTGCCTCTCCCTCAACCATTGTTTACACGACAAGGTTCTTGCTCTGGCACCGCCCCATTTTCATAGTTTTAGGATTGGGATTAGGCTTGTCAGATTTTACATCTTGAGATTGCTTATAAAGATCTCACTAGTTGCATCAGATTCGAATAGTGAAGAGCACAGGTACAGGTCACCTGGTCTGAGTTCGGGTCAGGTTGTGTACTAAGTAGGGGTCGGGTGTCGGTCCGAGTACCTGTTGGGAACCTGACAACCCGTATCAACCTGTACATAATTGTTTATATGGGTAAGTAGACATTTTTAAAGATTTATTAAATTTATTTGAGTTAAAACGGCCCTCAATGTCGTTTAAAAACAATGTTGCAGAGGTATTTTCCTCATTGCCGAGCTCCCCAAACAATCTGGCAATTGTCGAATAAGCATTGATCAGTGACAATTGTGTCTCTTTCGCTCCTACCATCATAGCACGACATTCGCGTCGTGTTTGTCGGTCTCAGAACTTTTTCTGGGGCTTGTTTTACTTCCTTTTTTCCTAGCGCCGTTTGGTGTCATGCTTGCCCCTACACCCTCAGATACATTCCAGGGTGCATTCTGGTGCCCGTCTGCACGACGGTACTAAATCGACCATGATCCGCTACGCGTAAGCCCTCTGAATGAGGCTGCAACACTGTTGGAGGGCGCTGCCACACTGGAAGTAGCTGAATTAGCCCCCGCCTCTCATCTTCGAGTACAGCTGTATGTGCGCATCTCTACGACGACATCAATTCAACAGGAATTTCACAGCAAGAAGTTGGGATATGGGCTGAAAGACGTCATAGACACTTCCAGCTCAAGACGATGTACATTTTAGCATCTTTCATTATGATTTTACTTTCCTTATCTAGGGTTCCCCCACCCTCCGAATAAGCATCTTGACTTCTGGACGACAACGATGAGCCTTAATAGGCTGAATTCACCATCTCCACTGTCTCCACTTCCTTACCTGCGTATTGTGCAAGTCGAGGGCCCCCGCGCAATTGCTCGGAGGTCGTCAGCGGGCACAAATTATGCAGAACGAGGTAGACGGGTATCAAGATACCTGTGCCCCGTTTGAGACCTGTAAGGAGAATTGCGGATAATTCATACCCGAATATCAGGTACAGGTATTGCGTCGGGTTCGAAGCGGAATTGCTTATGAGCACTCGTACTCGACCTGCTATTTACTAAATTTGAAAGAGCCAAATCTTTGTGCATTTACATTTACGAAGTCCCAAAGTATCATATAAAGTATAAGACAATATCAAACTTAATATAAGTACTGATTTTATAAAAGAATCTGAGTATAAGGTTTGTTAATAAACAATGTAGTATAGATATGAAATAAGTATGAATGAGGATAAAGATCAAATCGAATCATAAGCATCATGGTAAAGAATGCGTCAGATGATTCTTTGTCAAAACTTATCGCTTTGAATGATTACGAACACGTAAGCAAGGGCAGGATCTTTCACCCTCTGCACTAAGCACAACAAGTTATTATGCCCTAATTAGTAAAGGTTATAATTAGTTGTTAGCTCTCTGGCGTCCGCTAAAAGTTGAAATAACTAATTGTTACCTGTCCCAGGTCTAGCCTAGCAGCTAATTAATACTGCCTGGCAGGTTCTAGCATCTCTTGGCATCCCGGCATGGTGCAGATGGTAAGATATAGTTACATGACCAAAAAAGCGAAAGGCCTAGGACTCTGCCCAAATGGATGAGATAGAGATCATTAGGAACTATAGATTAAATATTGATGGGATGTGGGAAATGTACCTGGGATTGATGGATTGATGAATAGGATCTGGAATGAGTGAGGAATGGCCTTTGTGACACATTTTTGATTAGATCAGCACTAGGCAGGATGGGGTGAGCATTCATGAATACTGCTATGAGAGAGAGATACTGGAGTAATAAAAATATTTTTTATAATTTTTAAGGCTAGGAATCCAATGATGTAAACCATTTTGCGATAGCTTCAAAATTGAGAAAGATATTAGAGATGCAAAAATGCGCTACACTTCTAGTAGGCCTTATATATAACCTATAGCCTTGAAACTTTAATATCTTTTAAAAGTATTATAAAACGATATTTAATATTATTTTTAGGTGATTTTATCAAAGAGTTCAAGAAATATATTAAGATAACTGCTCTAGAGTCATCAGGAATATAGCATAGCATCCTGCCACTCTGGAAACCTGAGACTTTGCTATATCGTTTATAATAGTATTAAACCTCTATTTATGATATAGAAAGTATCCTCAACTCAGTAGTCCATGTATAAATAGGTTTCTAATATTATTTTAGGCATTTTCGCATTTTTGGTTATTTAACATAGAAATACATCTCTAAATTATATTGAATTATCTTTAAATATTCATTTATAACCTTTTTATAAAAGAAACTATGTCATTTGGTGAAGTGATCAATATTCTAAAGTGATCAATATTCTAGAAGTTAGTCTTTCTTCCTACTAGAGTTTTAATTAAAATTTTCACTATCTCACATATGCTATTGTCTTCATTTTTTCTGCAAAACGTGTATATATATATTATATATATAATCTCCAAAGGTCAAATCAGTAATTTAATAAAATAATTATGTCAGAAACTCATCTTAAGCTCTATAAATAGCTTAAACTACCTTTAGATAGTGATATTTCATGTTTTACTTTAAATAGTATCTTAAAAAATATTTAGTTATGATTATATATTATATTGAATAAATTAAAAGACATCTCTCATATGTTATACATGAGAGGTAAGAAAGTAAAAATGCACAATAGATTAACTTTTACATAACTGCTTTCAATGCTTCAACAAGTTATAGAACATATTGTAGCGTTTCAACCGTAATTTCATGGCCTGTGACTCGTTATGATGTAAAGTTACAGTAAACAGCTTCATAGATTCTTAAATTGTCTTATTTAGACAGTTCTGCCATAGGTGAGACCTAAAATTTCCTTATTTGGAGGCTTGTGCCTGGTCAAAGTGATCTGTGACTCATTATGATGTATGTATAGCTTCACTTGAAAGACCTTCGTAATTCGTTATGTGAATTTGCACTCGAAACGCTACAGTAACTGTTATCTAGCTGACTATTATCTGACTGACTAATCTAATACCTCTAATATCACTAAATCTTACTTGCATTTTATATTTCTTATCAATACTTATAGAGTATTATTTAATTTATAGCAAGATAAGTAGGTCTGCATATTCAAGGACAACTTTCTAATCTGATTACTTTATTAACTTACTGGTTTAATACTTGAAAATTATATATATTATATATATACACGTCTTGCAGAAGAAATGAAAGCAATAGCATATGTGAGATACATTAAATTAAATGAACAATCCTTCTTCTAGAGCGTGAAAATTTTAATTAAAACTCTAGTGAAAAGGTAAATTAGCTTCTAAAACACTAGTTATTTGATTAAATGATATAATTTCTTTTATAAAAAGGTTATAAATGAATTTTAATTAAAATTTCAGTGAGAAGGAAGATTGACCTCTAGAATACTAATCACTTCACTAAATGATATAATTTCTTTTATAAAAAGATTGTAATAATTTCTTTTATAAAAAGATTATAAATAAATATCTAAAGATAGCTCTATACAATTTAGAGAGTTAGTACTATATTAAATATCTAAAAATGTGAAAAATGTCAAGAGATATATATTACTACTATACATGGTATATCAAAGTTATAGATCTTCAGAATAGCAAAATCTTGTATTATATCCTTAGTAGCTTTAAAGCAGTTATTTTGATATATCTCTTGAACCCTTCGATGAAATTATCTAAAAATAATATCAAATATCAATCTATAGTACTTCTAAAAGGTATTCAAGTCCCAAGGCTATAGGCTATATATAAAGCCTGCTAGAAGTATAATATATTTTTGCACTCTTAATATCTCTCTCAGTTTTAAAGCTATTGCAAAATAGTTTATATTATTAAATTCTCAGCCTAAAAAACTATAAAAAAGATTTTTATCACCCATCAGTCATCTTCTATCGCAGTATTTAGTATTGCTTACCCCATTCAGTCTAGTGCCGATTTAATTAAAAATGCGCCACAAAGAGCATCTCTCACTCATTTCAGATTTCATCTATCAATCCATCAATCTTAGGCATATTGCCCATATCTCATCAATATTTAATCTATAGTTTCTAATGATCTTTAGCTCATCTATTTAGGCAGAGTCCTAGGCCTTTCGCTTTTTTAGTTATGTGACTGTATTCTACCACCTGCACTATGTTGGGATGTCAAGAGATGCCAGGACCTGTCAGATTAAATCTGAGGCAGGTAATAACTAGTTATTTTAATTTCTCATTGAGAGTTAACAACTAGTTATAACCGTCACTAGTTAGAGTATAATAATTAGTTATTCTTAGTGCAAAGAGTGAAAAACTATCCGGCAGGCAAATTATTGCTCAAGTGCTTATTGACAATAATGCTGAAGGAATCATTATCAACAACAAGTTCACTAAACACCACTACTTAATTCTTCTTTCTGTTCCCACTTCCTTTCCTGTCCGAAATGTTGATAGATTCGAAAATGTCATGGGCTACGTCACTCACTTTACTCTTCAACGTGCATGAATTTACAATTACAATCATACAGTGCATCATGAAGAAGAGATTGAACTCTATGTTATCAATATTGGTAATCATGATGTGATCCTAGGAATCAATTGGCTTGACGAACATAACTCCGAGATTGATTGGGCAGGTTCAGAGCTTCACTTTACACGGTGCCTGGCCTTTTGTATTTATCGGTCTGAGCCATCGGCTTGAACTACGCTGCAACCACGTTAAATGAAGTGGAGCTTCAATCACTTTGACCTTCACTGATACTGTTAATAACAGTTCAAAATGATCAACATAATGAAACACTACTCTTACAACTTAATTATAAAGTTTTAGCATATTAGCACTACACTTTTTCAGTGCGCCTGAATTTCCCAAATCATAAAGAAAATCTTAGCGTAAGACAGAAATATTATAAATAATATATTATCCAGTATTACTCTGAATATGTACATATTTTAATGTTCATATATAGCATGACAAGGAAAGAATTTATATATCAAGACTATATAATAAAATTGAATATGAGTAGGAATGTGGAAGTTGAAAGGGCTTCTTGGCAGTCAGAATTATCCTAAATTATAGAATAATCTTAGCTTAGTAAGCAGCTATAAAGCACTATTGTGCTTAAGATCATCCTTCAGCTATTTCTGCAATAAGGAAATATGTATCAATATGTTTCTGATCACATACTGTATTATTACAGTATAATCTTTACATAACACGTAACAGGGAGGTCGTTTGATCTTATCAGACTTCGCTAATCATCTGGAAATCCTAATTGGGTTTCTATTTAAAAAAAAGTGGAAAAATCTGTGAAGACTTGTCCGTAATAGTACAATACTGCATTTCACCTGCTACGGTGGCAGTAGAAATTTTACTGTCATGGCTAATGCCACCTATGAGAGAAGGAGCCGGATGTCGAACCAGTCTGGACGCAGGATGTCTTCGAACAGCATTACTACCACGACGATTATCCTCGACCTGCCTCCAAGCCACCTGATCCCACTGATATCCATATCCGAGCCACATTATGAATGCACAGAAGTTAGCTGAAGCGGCCTAAGCACAAGTCAAACCGAATAATCGTTCGCTCAAGGAGTGTGTTTCTTCCCTATATCATGCCTTTCTCACCGTCTTTGATTAGAGCATGCCACAAGTCGGGACTCAGGTTTTTTGCCTATCTGTGTCGTAAGTACCTGCGGCAACATCCCAGACCTGCAACCTGTCAAAAATCTGTGATTCACAGGTTAAAACTTGCGAGTACATATTCATGCATAAGTTAACAGAGTTAGGATACGAATCAGGTATCAGCCTTAGGCTGTTCATGACTCATACCTGACTCGAGTTCTTTTGACTCATGAGTTGAGTCGAGTATTTGACCCTGCAAGTCCGAGTTGATTCACGAGTACTCTTTAGACTCATGCAGCTCGTGGTGATCTCTAGTGCTCATAAACTTGCGCGCTTTTCTGCCTCAGCACTTCGCCATCTTACAGTCAATGCTCGTCTGCAATGGGTCTTCCTTTTCTCCAATACTCTACACAACACCATGCTTCAGGAAGAAACACCTTTCCAGATGGAAACATCCAATCAAGAGCGCTTGAATATCAGTTTGAGATGCGAGTTTTTGAAGTGGTTCTTAATGCAGGGCCAGAGCCATCACATTAATGTAGCGTATGTGATGTCCATCTCGTCTGTTATGCCTGCACCAGCGGTAAGAATACCATCTATGCGACCCAACCCATCAACAATCACCAACCCAGAGTCCCCACCCTTGGAAAAGACACCCGACTCTTTATCGTAGTTGTAGACTGCCTATTCGAGCGACTCTTGACCATCCCTATTGGTGCGAACGATTGAGAGTATCCCGGTTGTGTGTCTAATGGTGACACCAGTACCCTGCCCATTCTTGATGACGAACAGACATGGTTTACCGTTAATATCGTCGGGCAATCACATACGCACTTCTAAAATGATACCAGAGAGGGGAAGGAGATGATTATCTGGGTACGTGAATGTCGACGGCACAGCATCAACTCTCAGGTACATTTTGGACATAAACACATCGCGTGAGAGGTTCAAAGAACCTGAGTATAACCGTTAGATAAGACAACTTGGAGTGAGAACAGTAAAAATACACGTAAATCAAGATTTCCTATAAAAGCCTCCTTCAATTTAAACCTATCCAGCTCGAACACACCCCAATCTTTAGTGAAACCTTTTGGGCCAATGGTCACGGCGGGAGAACCTTGAATGCAGCCAATAATACGCCAGGCAGGATCGCTCCAGTCATTTTTGATCTTATCATGGAACTTTCTGATGTTCTTGATCGCCTCTTTTATGTTATCTAAAAGCACTCACATGTTCTGCAGCTCCCCTGCGGCATCCTCGCCTCCAATGTCCTGATCTGCTCAGTATAGACTTTGACGCTATTGCGATGCGCAAGGATCCGGTGCTGCATAGAAGCAAGATAGCTTTCTAAGGCACCAGTTCCGAGTAGTAGGACATGCTTGGGATGTCGACGCTTGAACTTGAAGTCATTGTTGGTCATCCTCGTTGTTTTGAAAAGGACATGGTGGCAAGTCAGTGAGGTACCGCGAAATTCTGTGGTGGCGTCGATCTCCGGAACCAGGGGAAGGAGCACTGGACTAACCGAGGGAAGGAGCGCTGGACCTGCCAACCACCTGCAGATAGATTCCCTATATTTGATCTCGACATCGTCAATGTCAAATAGACACTGCCACGGATCGCGATCCGAACCGATCCGCGATCCGGTTCACGGATATCCGTGCTCCCAAAGCCATGACCGTGATCCGTCATGCGATCTGGATCGGCATAGGATCCGATCCGTAAGCAGATCCGATCCGCGGATCGACTCACGGATCGCGACTCGGATCGCCACGCACGACAAAGCCAAAAGATTTCATTTCAGCAAGGCGCGGAATGCTCAAATGAGCAGACCACATACCTATGCTGGAAGGAGGATGGAGATGGAGGGTGGGACCGTTATGAGTGTCGGCAGCGTTGTCGATGCCGCTGTTACGCCGTGTCGCGCGCTCGTACTCCCGTCGTGTTCGTGGTCTGTAAGTATTTAAATCAATAAATATAGAGAAACCGTTGCAAATGTACCTCTCTGCACGGCGTCGTCTGCAGACACGCCACGCACCCACAATCCCGCCTTTTCCGCTCTTTCAGCCTGCTCTGCAGCAGGGTTAAGGGCTCTCCCAGTGTTGTAAGGCCCCCGAAGGCTGTCGTCGTCGTCGTCCGCCACCTGCTGCCCACTCGGGGGCTTCGCGTCGCTGCTGGCCCGTTGCTAGGTGTCGTAGCTGTAGCAACGGCGTCGCGTATTGTCCAGCCCTATTGCGAGGCACTCCAGCGGGTGATGGGCGTCGTGCTGCCGTCGTAAAGCAGCAATCCTCGTAGAAAAGGTGCCGTCATGAAGACGGGCACCATAAATCGCCCCGGAGAATGTATCCAGGGCGTAGCGGTCGGCGTGAAGCCAAACCGCACAACAAGAGCACACAGATAAGAGGCTGGAGAAGCCCCAGAAGAAGTTCTGGGGCGACGAGCATGATCTCGCGATCGTGCTGTGGTGGGAGGAGGAAAGAGTCAGCGTCTGAGCTGATCGATCCTTATCCGGCAGTTGCCGGGAAGTTCGGCCAACTCGGCGATTGGGAAAATTCGACCGCAACATTGTTTCTGGTGACGTTGCCGCCGTTTGAGGTCAAATAAAATTGTAAAAATCTTTAAAAAATGCAAGGTGAAAGTGTCTGCGAGTATGGATATTATACGGATCAGTGCCACGGATATCCATGCACATCTCAGCCTAACCGTGACCCGTGCCGTGATCCGGATTGTACGGATCAGATCGTGTTTTTCCGATCCGATCTGCGGATCGAGTCGGGGATCGGGTGGCGGATATCCGCTGTTTTACCCGATCCGTGGCAGACTCTAATGTCAAAGCCCACCAGAAGAGCAAGAATCTCGTTGCTTGATCTAAAGGTGTCCTCGCCCTGAGAAGCTGGATGAACGCCGATCCAGATAACTACCAGACCACAGATCTTCTCGTTTGTGTCTCTATAGGTGAAGAACCGTGCAACGTCAATTGATGTCCAGAAGATGTTATAGCTGTTGAGGATGTCTCGAACAAGGGGACCCACGTCCTTCCAAACTGCATTAAGCTTGTGTTTAAAGACGCCATGCGCCTGCTTCAACTTGCCCTTGACCCATGGAGTCTTCAGACTATCGATACGGTAGACCAGCTTTGGGGAGTTGGAGAGATACCCTCATAGTATGATGTTGCCTCCTTCTTGGAGACAGCATATGGCGGGAATGGGCTAGATGTGTCGTCAGTCACGAGGCTCAGCTTGGAAGACTTGGGGCGGAAGGAACGTGTAATGCGTGCAAAGATCAGGCACACAATGACCAGGTTCACTGATATCACCAAATGAATACCTAGATGAGCAAGTCAGAATAGAAGAATAGTAGTAGGACACGAAAGGACTCGCTTCTGAGAGCGCTTAGGAGAAATCATTGATGCATGGTACTACTGTACCGTTTCGACCGCATGTTCGCATAATGCATCACGCGGCCACGGGAACCGAACTTAGACTAAAACATAATGCATCACGGACCGGTTTTTGAGGGCGCCAAAGGCCCAAAAAGGAAATTTTTGCTCCCGCCTATGGCAGGAGCATCCAAATATGGTAATTCCAGGCTGTATGCCTGGAAACGAACCTAATTCCTGTAAGTTCGCGGTATAACGCGTCACATGCCGCGAACTTACGGTCGAAACAGTATAGTAGTTGATTGGTTCGGCGACGAGGGATGGCATACATGCGAAGTAGGTGTCAGAGCAGGCCTCAGATTGGATGTTTCTAGAGATAGTTGGTGTTAGGCGAGTTGTTCGACAACGAGGGATGATGAACCATCTGTAGACTCGAAGAGTTAGCTTTAGAGGCAGGCCTCAGATTGGATAGCTTTGGGGCTAGGCGAGTTGGTTGATTCGCTAAGATAGTTGATGTTAGGCAAGTTGTTCAGCGACGAGGGATGATGAACCATCTGTAGATGCGAAGAGTTAGCTTCAGAGGCAGGTCTCGGATTGGATAGCTCTGGGACTAGGCGAGTTAGTTGATTCGCTAAGATAGTTGGTGTTGAGCAAATTGTTCAACAACAAGAGATGACGAAGAGCCCTTTTATAGTAAATGTTAGATATTGGTCCTTGTTTGTTCTAAGGAATATTATTACCCTAAATAGTGGATACTGATCACTTTGCCATCGAAGCTTAGTGATGTTTCGTGGTGCCCAATTGTGCGGTTTCAACAAGCAGCATTCTTTCAGACTCCTAAGCATCCAGTAGTGACACTAATAAGTGTAAAACACGAATCCACCGATCACCCTATGCTGTAGGGGCTAATTAGATATCCCCTCATATAAGAGGGGGCGGTGATTCAATAACAGCTCTTGCTAGAGCGCTCTAATTAGCATATATATCTAGATACACCCGACATCGCTGGCAGGCTAGCAGCAGGCTGATGCCATACATGTTGGGTGGCTGGGCTAGAGTAGAGTATTGACAGGTAGCTAATAATAGATAATCTAGCAGGTACATATCCAACAATAGATTCCTTCAATAGAGAGATTAGATATTGATGGGAGATGATCAGTGAACCCTGGAATGGGTAGGGAATGCCCTTGGCTACGCAATTGTAGCACATTTTTTATCAAGGCAGGGCTGAGATGGATGAGGTGGGCAATACTAAATGCTGCTGTAGGGGGTGGCTGCTGGGGTGATGAAAACCTTTTTTGATAGTTTTTGGAGTTAGGAATCCAATGGTGTAAATTATTTTGTCATAGCTTCAAAACTGAAAGAGATATTAGAAGCACAAAAATGTGCCACACTTCTAGTAGGCCTTATACATATCCTATAGCCTTGTAACTTTGATATCATTTAGAAGTACTATAGAGCGATATCTGATATCATTTTCAGGTCATTTCATGGAAGAGTTCAAGAGATATATCAAAATGACTGCTCCAGGACTATCAGAGATATAGCACAGGATCCTGCCATTGAGGAGACCTAAGGTCTTGCTACATCGTTTATAATAGGAATAAATCTGTATTTATGATATGGAGAGTGTTCCCAACCCAGTAGTCCATGTATAGATAGATCCCTAATGCTGTTTTAGGCATTTTTTGCATTTTTGGTTATTTAATATAGGAATACCTCTCTAAATTGTCCTAAGCTACCTTTAAACACTTATTTACAATCTTTTCACAAAAGGAACCATATCATTTAGTGAAGGGACCAGTGTTCTAGAGGTCAGTCTTCCTCCTCACCAGAGTTTTGATCATTGGCCAGGCATGAGCCTCCAAATAAGGAAATTTTAGGTTCCACCTATAGCGGAACTGTCCAAATAAGGCAATTTAAGGGTCTATGAAGCTGTTTGCTGTAACTTCACACTATAACGGGTCATAGACTATGAAGTTACGATCGAAACGCTACAGTATCTACAGAGCTTAGGACAAGTTTCTGACATGATTACTTCATTAAATTACTGGTCTGACATATGGAGATCATATATATAATATATATATACATCTTACAGAAGAAATAAAGATAATAGCATGTGTGAAATACGTGAAATTGAGTGGATGATCATCTCTCTAGAGCGTGGGAATTTTGATCAAAACTCCGGTGAGGAGGAAGACTGACCTTCAGAACACTAATCTCTTTAGGGTTTTGAAGTCAGGTTAAGCTTGACCGGTCAAGTCGCTTAACCTGACCGGACTTAACCGAAATTTTGACCGAAGACCTTTGACCGGTCATACAATTTGACCGGTCACGGTCAAGGGTCAAGCCACAATCCAGTATTTTCCTTGACTGCAGATGACCGGTCATGACCGGTCATAACCGATAAAATTGGTTCGTGCCTTACGAGCATACCTATGCTAAATAGCACAGGCTGCAGTCGCAGTGCACGATACTTTCCCATGCCTCCCGACGATGCGATGTTGTAGACAACGTCACATCAGGCGCGAGACAATGGGGAAGCAGGAAGGAGAATGTCAGCCACTTGCCGGCATGGTGATGGGGACGTCGCCGTGGTGTTGGTCTGGCGGTATTGTCATCGACGTCTGGCGGCGTTGTTGTCGTGGTGGGGAGCATGTCGTCATCGTAGGGCCGTCGTTGCCTGCAAATTAAGCACGTTAATCTAATAAAGTTAAGTAGTAGAAAAACACGCACCTCGCAGACATCGGTGTCATATCATCTACTCCTCTAGCGTAGGCGCCGTATCGAGATGTCATTGCCATCATTGTGGCATCTTTGTCGCCGTTGTTGTGCCATGGACGTCGTGGCATCGTGCTGGTACAGCCGTCGTAGTGGTGGTGGAGCTGACGTTGTCGAGAGGTTGACGGTCGCCTGAGCGTATCCCAGTGCTGCGACGACGACATACAGAAAATGCTGCCTCGCCGGGGCTTACGCGGTCTCGCCGTCATTACTGCTGATAAGAGCTAAGTCATAGACATAAAGCTTGAAAACCACGCATCTTAACGACGCCAGCGGTCAGCAGACAGCGCGACGTCGAGTCCTTGTCACGATTGTGATCTGCTGCCTCACCGGGGCTTACGCGTGTTCTCGTCGTCATTGTTGCTGCCGGAGAGGAAAACTTTGGTGGTGATGGTAGTGTCTTCGTTGTAACAGGGTCGTCCTCTGTGTTGGCGTGTCGTATCCGAGTTGGGCTGGTGTCGGTGCTGTGGAGGTGGTGGTGGCGGTGCAGTCGTCGTCGCCGTGGAGACGTGGTCACGATCCTCGTGGTGGGGTAGTCGTCGTCGTCCTGGAGGTGTATTCCTGTGAATGAAGATAAGTTCATGTTGAACAAAACAACGTACCTTGACGATGCCGCCTGTCAGCAGACAGCGCGGCATCGAGTTCCCAAGTCCATATTCTGAGTCCTCTGACCCGGGGAGAACCTCCATCATCGTTGTCGGTGATTTGCTGCCTCGTTGGAGGGCTTACGCGTCCAGCGGGGCCGCCGGGGCTCTTCAAGCCTGTGTATCCATGGAAAAAGTGAAAAAAAGAGTTAGATTGAAGAAGAAAGACGCCTGGAAGACCCGCGTCCCAAGGTCGGGTCTTCGGAAGCCAGGCGTCGCGAGATGGTGGTGGTCGAAGGTTGAGATGTGCATATTCGGATGATCGGACCGGTGCATTTTCAGCGCCGGAACCAACCTCGGGACACGAACGGTGCAAGAACGAAGTCGTTCTAGCTGCTCGGATATCTCGGGATACATTCCTACAATGTTTCTTACCATCTTTCATTTTTAGCTATTTTTTGGTTAGTGAAAGGATTGCGTACAAGTAACTACTGAGTTGCTGGTAAGTACTGTTAACATTGAAGTACTTGTGAGTACACGGGCCATGTATCTTAACGGAAATATATATATACCTATAACTGTGCATTTCTGGGATGCTCTACCAAGCTCAATCGTACAATGTGAAGTAAATACAATATAAAGCATGAAGATCAGTCCGCCAACATAGCGAGTTTTCTTACCTTTCGGGGATGGAACGATGATGAAGTCTCAGGATTCACCGTAAGCATGTCCAAATGGCCCAGTGGGTAAAGTGAGTGCTGCTTGATGTCTGGTTACCTTCGAAGTCTAGTGTTCAATACCTAGTTGTGCCATTTTGTTACGGTCATGACTGATCATAACCAGTCTTAACTCAGCTACGGTCGTAACCGGTTAAAACTGCTTGACCGGGCTTAATTTGACCGGTCAGCTTGCTTAACCGGTCACGGTTAACGGTCGGGCAAAATTCTGGATTTGCGTGACCGATTCGGTCACCGGTTAACTCAGATTAAGATCACTTAACCTGACTTAACCGGACTTTCGAACCCTATTAGGTCAGAAATCCAGACAAATTTGAACTTTTTTCTGACCTTTTTGATGTAGGATAAGTAGGTCTGCACAGCTTAGGATGACTTCCTGACCTGATTACTTCATTAATCTACTGGTCTGACACCTGGAGATCATACATATAATATATATACACGTCCTACAGAAGAAATACAGGTAGTGGCATATGTGAGACACATTAAATTGAGTGGACGATCCTCCCTCTGGAGCGTGGGAATTTTGATCAAAACTCCGGTGGGGAGGAAGAACATGGTTCCTTTTGTGAAAAGGTTGTAAATGAATGTCTAAAGGTAGCCCAGTACAATTTAGAGAGGTATCCCTATGTTAAATAACCAAAAATGCGAAAATGCCTAAAACAGCATTAGGGACCTATCTATACATGGACTACTGGGTTGGGGACACTCTCCATATCATAAATAAAGGTTTATTAGCACTATAAACGATGTATCAAAGTCTCAGGTCTCCAGAGTAGCAAGATCCTATGCTACATCCCTGGTGGCCCTAGAGCAGTCATCCTGATATATCTCTTGAACCTTTTCATAAAATTACCTGAAAATGATATCAGATATCGCTCTATAGTATCTCTAGAAGGTATCAAAGTCCCAAGGCTATAGGCTATGTACAAGGCCTACTAGAAGTATGGCGCATTTTTGCATCCCTAATATCTCCTCCAGTTTTGAAACTATTGCAAAATGGTTTACACCATTGGATTCCCAGCCCAAAAAACTATAAAAAAGGTTTTCATCACCCCAACAGCCATCCCCTATAGCAGCATTCATCAATGCCCACCCCATCCTGCTCAGTGCTGATCTAATCAAAAATGCGCCACAAAGGCTATCTCCCATCTCCCTAGGTCCCATCCATTAATCCATCAATCCTAGGAACCATTTCTCACATCCTATCAAAATTTGATCCATCCATCAATGGACCCTGCAGAGCCCTGCCAGATCCAAGGCACAGCTAGGCCTATTAATAGATCCTAGGCTAGGCAGCAGGCCACCTCCCGGTAAGTCATCTTTATTAGGAAAGCGCACTGGAGGGTCCTATTACTTTGGGCAGGTAGCTTGAAACTAGTTTCAGCCTCTAATTACAAGACTGTAATATACAGTCTGAAATGTATTTCGGTGGCCTCTTATAAGAGGCTGAAACTAGTTAAGAGTACATCATTGGGTGTGCATAACATCTTAGTTGATTGAGCAGTACCAATCGTGATTGCTGGCTTCCACGAACGGACTCTTTACCTTCCTGATCTGACCTTGTATATATATTGGATATTGCATTCATCCATCATTAGATCATCCCTAGACAGTCTGTAGATTATTTAGATTATTTGTATTATCTTAAGTAGAGGCTCTTCGCTAGATTAGATTGTATAGAACAATACTACTGTAGCGTTTCAACTATAACTTCGTGGCCTGTGACTCGATATGGTGTGAACCTACAGCGAACAGCTTCGCGATCAGGCACAAAGGCGGGAATTACCCAATTGGGACATGCTCGCCGTTAAGCAGGCCTGAAAATTTCCTTTTTGAGTGAGGTGACCCTGAAAATGCTGGCTGTGATGCAATATCTAGTATGTATAGCTTCCCTTCATGAGGCCCCATAATCCAATATGAGAATTAATAGTTGAAACACTATAGTATTGAGTACTGTACTATTTCGATCAATTCGTCATGCCATGTGACCTGTGACCAGCATGATGAAAATTTGGTTTCGTTAGATTACTATATCTGATAATAGCTGATGCGGCAGAGCTGTGTCGGGAGGCCAGCGGGGGCCCCACTGGGGGATTTTTCACCAAATTTACTGTGACCTTGGTGACATTTCATCAGATCGCGGCGGGAGGCTGGCGGGGCCCCCCGGGGACTTTTCTCAATTTTTGCTGTGACTCTTGTGACTTTTCATCAATTTCGGATCCTCTGTAACCCATGATCGACAAATTGAATTAAAGTGTACAGTACTTAGACTCTTAAGGTCGAACTACCCTCCGGTCGAATGACCGGGCTGAGGAGGGTTCACGTCATAAAGGTGACGAACTGGAGTTCCTAAATAGATTACTGTAGACTTTAATTCAATTCATCGATCACGGGTCATAGACAACCCGAAATCGACGAAAAGTCACAGCAGTCACAGTGAAAATCCAAAAAATCATTAGCAGAGCCCCCACCAGCCTTCCGACGCTGTTTTACAGCGGCAGGAATTACCATATATGGTAATTTGTCGAAACTATAATTTCGTCGGACCGGTTATAGGTCACATGGTCCGACAAATTGAATGAAAGTGTACAGTATTCCAAGTGTGCGGATCCAATCAAAGTATCCTCCAGTCAAACCGACATTTGCCAGCTTGAGCCAAAGGTAGGCATGATTCATTGCTGCGAAGGCGTTTGAAATGTCAATAAATATGATATACAATGTTTTGTTTCAGGCACGAGCTTGTTTAATCAGTGTGTGCAGGACGAAGACATTGTTGTTGGCATGGTACCCAGTAGAGACGGACGCGAGCCTATACTCAAGTATATTCATACTCATCATGCGAATAACTCATGCCTCAAGACCAATACTCACGACTCACGACTCTACTCAAGACTCTACTCTACTCAAGACTCTACTCGCGAGTATTCATGAGTCTTGAGTATATAAATACTCAAGTATACTCACCAAATTAGACAGTCGGCAGATCTATTTAAGCTAGCAAGTAGGATATTGAGTCGTATTTATATTAGTAAGGACTTTTATTGAGACTAGAGGTAAAGATAGAGCAGGCTTACAACATATCTGCTGAGCTATTGCATGTAGATGAAGTGATGAGTATTCATGAGTATGAGTTTACTGAATACTCATGGCACTAGAGGTAGATTCGGTACTCACCAAATACTCTAGACTCTACTCTACTCATTCGCGAGTATACTCTTAACTCACACAATGAGTACACATTTATTCACGAGTATTTTTTATACTCTATACTCGCGTCCGTCTCTAGTACCCAGGCCTGAACCTATTTTGAGAGGGTGGCAGCAAGTTTGTCAGCTCGACAGCCCGCATTAACTTTATATTAAAAATCAACGACACGAAGCGGAGCAGGCAGCTCTGAAGGCCAATGCCACGATAGTCGGCCGGGTCGTGTGGGTCTCTATCAGGCCCCATCTTTGGGATTCCTATGATAAACATCAGGAGCCACGTTGTGGGAACATCACACTGATACAAGCACTCGTTGAGCAGGTTGCGCAATGATTCATTCTTCATTGCAACAACCCAAGAGTAAGAAATTGTGTCGAAGCCACAGGTGTCGTCATGAAAATGTTTCAACAGTGTTGATTTTCCATCTTCAATATTTTGAAGTGTGGGGGTTTCATTAAGGTAGGGAAATGAGGAAGGAGAGGATCACCAGTAGAGATATAAGAATTTATTAAATAATCATAGTCTGAATTGCACTTTGATTTAAAGTAAGGATTGATTTAAAATAACTATTGCAGTACTATATAACATACTGAAGCCTTATAGTCTCACAGATAACCAGATTGTAAGTAGACGAACCTTAAAAAAACCTTTCCTTAAATTACTTAATTTAAAACCATGATTTAAATATGTTACATTTTCAAACACCTTTACACAATCCTGTGTTATTTCGAAATTGATGGCATTGTCTCTGATGGCAGTATTTTTCTTGCATCAGAAATAACTCACCTCTACCTAGATGGATTTCTTTTGTTTTTGGTTTGCACACTCTTATTAGCTATCTAAAAAGATTAACCAGAGGAATTCTGCCCTAGAGTCCTACATGGATTACAGGAAGTGATTTACTGAAATCTGTCCCGATTTGGGATATAGGTTGGCTATGAGTGTCCCCTACTTTACAAATCTATGATTTAAAAGAGATTTATTTAAATCATGTTATGTTTTAAATCATACTATTTAAATCACTACTCATCCTTCTCACGGAAACACGGCACGGTGAACTTATCATTATCTGCAAGCGGCCCAATATCAACGGCGGCACAGACTCACTGGAAGTAAACGAGAAATTGTTCAATGTCGTCAATGCACTTATCGTTCCATTGTCGAGGAGCCGATTCCGCTCCCAGAGACGAAGTCTAGTGCAACTGCACCTACACCAGACATGCGGTTCTGACTGAACCGATGACTATCCTTCTCGAAGACGCACTCAAATGCGTGCACACCACTCAGCCTTCTCCATCATCCATTCCAAATCCTTGTCCGACTCAGAGTTCTTCAAATTCCTCTGAGGCGGATCTACTAGTGCCATAAAGGATGCCCAGGCTCAACGTCCAACTCCATAGAAATTGGCACGAGTGTATACCCGGGTGCATCCGGCACCCATCCGGCAAATACTTGCTACCCAAAAGCCGGACTTGCCACCTGGAAAAATACTTGCCACCCGCAAGTACTTGCTCGAAAGGCAAGTATTTGCACCATCCGGGCGGCAAGTACTTGCCCACATTCTGCCCATGATTCGTGCCCGCCACCGACCCTCGAGCAATTGCACGGGGGTTAGAGACGTGCACGATACACATTTGTGAGCCCCCGGCCACTTGCGAGAGCAAGAACCGCGGCTCAACAAAGTGCATAAATGCGGATGTGGGTAAGGGAAACAGTGGCAGCGAGGAGATGGTAATCATGAGGAGATGCCGGGCACAAGGAGATGCTGGACGTGAGGCAGGCGAGAACAGACTGCGCGATGTAAACAAGAAAAGAAAAGCAAAGATGTAGTAAATACGCGCCTGTGAGGCTGGATGCGTCTGCGACGCCGTCTAGCCCCAGTCACTGACCACACCTCCAGTAATGTGGACATCGTCAATCGGCACCATCATAAAGACGAGCGCTGCACGTTCCGGGCCCCGTTGAACTGGTGCCATCATATAGATGAGCACCAGTGTATTGCAAGGCGGCGAGCTGGCAGATAGCCAACCACATACGAGAATCCAAAGAAAATGATCCAGTATCATTGCTGCCTCGCTTGTGAGGGCTTACGCACTGCGGGTCCTCGATAAATTGGTGTTGTTGTAAAGACAAACATCAGAATGCACCTCGGAACATATCCGAGGGCGCAGCAGCCGGTGCGAAGCCAAACCGCACCACAAAAGCAACAAAACACGAAGAGGAGAAGTAAATTAAGCCCCAGACGAAGTTCTGGGGCCACACAGCACAATGTTATCATTGTGCTGTGATGGGAGGAGGCAAAAGATTGAGATCAGAGCGGATCGATCGTTATCCGGCAACTGCTGGGACGTTCGGCGATCTCGGAAATTCTTCGACTACGTCGTTTTTCAATGATGTTAAGGTCGTTTGACCTCAAATAATTTTTGATAAATCATTAATAATACTGTACTATTACAACCTAGTCTTCATGGGGCGTTACCCATTACGCATACTCTTCACAGACATTGCTCTTCATTCAGGGTCCAATTTCCTTATATGGGCAGGCGGGAGCGGTGGCGATAGCCGCTGCCTTAAAAAATTTCCTTTTTGGGCCTTACCTGGGGCCCAATTTTGGCTGTTATGCGTTATGGTAGCACGAACTCTTCATTTCACAGGTCCCCGTTACCCGTTATGCGAAGACTTGCATGTAATAGTACAGTATATAGCTACCTATCTGTAAGTACTAAACAAGTACTTGCCTCGCTGAGCTCGTACTTGCCACCCGCAGCACCACCCGTGGGAAACAAGTACTTGCCATCTGGGTGCCAAATGCGGCACCACCCAGGTGATCAAATTACTTGCCAGTACTCGCAAGTATTTGCTACTTGTGCCGATCTCTACAACTCTATATAACACAAAGTCTCAGACAATCATGATCACATCTCTAGCCGTTGCCACAAAGGAGGTAGTAGCCGTACCTGTTCGATTGGATAGCAGTAAGCCTGCTGTCTACACCCAAGGATACCAGAGACCATTTAAACTACTGCCCGCCATTCTAAGCATCATCTGTGAGTGAATACTAGTAGCTCATAAGGCCCATGGTAGACGACGGCACGCCACATGTGTGTTACATATGTCAAAGGTGATGTTGGCAATAGTGGCGATGACGGGAGGTGGACAATGAGGAGAGAACAGGCGCCAGCTATACCGGTGGTCGAGGGCTCGCATTCGAAGTTGAACTAAGAAATTATAAGCCGTTGCTAATTAGAAGAGTAAGGAAAGACATACTAGGGTAGCTATGAAGGACGGTGTCAACAGTAGCCAGAGGCCCGATGTGCAAGGGTACGATGATGTAGTCAAGGAACAGTGCTGGAACAAGATGAATAAGCACGAAAACAGAAGGAGAACACGGGAAATGACTTACGAGGTCATAGTGGTAGAAGACGGAGTTCGCGACTGCGGCCAGTCGACGACGGTACGTTCCAGGCCACATATGCTTTAATTATTGCGTCAGGAGTTGCTTGGACAGTATGAACGGTTGGTGTCGCGCAGTCCAGACAAAAGGAACGGGGGGTGCCAAAGACCGAGAAGCGTAAGGATTCTGGAGGGCAAGAACTGTTTCTCCCTTGGGTGTGAATAACGACGGCGACGGGGCAGTGATGGCTAAGTTGATGTGATGGCTAAGTTGATGTGATTATTGCAGAGTTGGCATGCATACCGGTTAGTATATTGGAGACATGTACGAGCCCTGTCGTGTAGTAAGCTGAATGTAAGGAAAAAATAGGATTGAGCATACCTTCTACGCCTTTAAGAGTCACAAAGGCTCTGAATTCCTTCGCGCCAGAGACACGGCCCATGTATATCTTGTACTTGTTCGTCGACATCAGGAAAAGCACCTTGGCATCTGGTTGACTTAAGTTTAGACCCCTATCTACTGATTGACCTAAGAGGCCTAAGCCGCCAGAGATAACTAAAAGTAACTTGACGCAACTTAGGGATCCTGCCTCTATCAAAGTTGATACAAGCCTTCAATAATCAACTTGGGAATCACCCTCGACTGAGAGTTGCTGTAAGTCTTTAGGAGTTGACTCAAGCATATATGATACAACTGAAATAACTTCAAACACATTCAGAATACATGCTTCAAC
This sequence comes from Hymenopellis radicata, assembly GCA_015501595.1. Taxonomy (NCBI): domain Eukaryota; kingdom Fungi; phylum Basidiomycota; class Agaricomycetes; order Agaricales; family Physalacriaceae; genus Hymenopellis; species Hymenopellis radicata. Next base: position 13,430 of record JADNRX010000233.1, on the reverse strand, counting down.
TTCGGGCAACATAATTCAACTAACATAACTTCCATTTGGTAGCATACAGTTACACTTGATGTGTAGTCTTAGAGCCAGCCTACAATCGAACGGACGTCTACTGTCGCAGTGGATGGGCAATAACCTCCACGGCCCAACCCAGATTCACAACTAAGCTCCACACAATGTCCCATTACTGGAATCAAGTGAAAACAGCTTTCTATGCACACTGGCAGCAAGAATAATCTGTCTGAACCCGAAAAGCAACTCTCCAAAGAATTCCAGCACCATCGGCAGTTCATACAACAGACGACAAAGCTGACATGTACGGGTCGGTAGCGAATAGATACTGATTCACTGGAGAGGGTGTCGTGGTGGTCCGTACAGCCTTGCGGGTCGACATGTCTCGTTGCCGTGAGAGCAGCACCGTCAAGTCCTGAGTCGTCGTAAGCTGCCTCACTGGGGCTTATACGTCTCGTTGCTGTGGTGATGAAGTCGTCGTGTGTTGCCTCACCGGGACCTATGCACTGGGACGATCATCGTCGCGGGACTGGATGTGATTGCAGTTGAGCACAAGGGCCTGCCCGAGGTCAGTCAGAATGAAAAGGAAACACTGAGATACATACAGATTCAGCTGGAAGGCGTCGCGCACACATCCAGCCCGAAATCTGACTCCTCGCCTCGTTGGAGGCTTTGCCGCCGAACTCGTTGTGGTTACTGCAAATGGGTGGAATTCAATGAAAATTGAAGATAAAGTTGAAGAAATACGCACTGTTTGGGGCTGGATGCGTGCGCCACGCCCTCCAGGCCCCAAAAACTAACCAACCTCGTCGGAGGTCCAACTGAGATGGCGCAGGGGCTAATCCAGCCTCTTGAAGCCCGTCCCCATCATTCCCAAACATTGCTGCTCTCTGCTGGAGGCTCACGCGACGGCGTCGCTCATCGAGAGAGAGCAGAACGCAAGAAAGTCATCTCACAGCTGCCGGAAAGTTCTCGCGTGTCATAGATCTAAATAGAAAGAGGAAACAAAGAAAAACACCACGAGAGGGCCCACGAAAAGTCCCAAGGCCGTGAGCACTACACCTCGTTGAGGCGCTGTGGTGGAAGGAGGAAAGGTCGCAGGAACTTGGTCCGATCATCTACGGCATGTCGAACGTCTCTCCGGCAAATGTCGTACATCACCCTACGTCGCGGCTTGGTCAAGGCTAATGGCATGAACGAGTCGCTAAGGTCGTCATTCTTTTAGTTGCTGTCGTCGTTGCGGCAGTCCTTGGCGTTCCAAATATCCCTGAACTGGCGATGACCTGCATGGCATAAGTTTCAAGACGATGAAATGAAGAAATACACACCATTCTGGGTGGGATGCGTCCGCGACGCCATCTAGCCCACATCCCACTTCCAGGCTCGTTGCCGGCCTCTTGTAGCTGGCGTCGTCTACAGAAAGTGTTGCTGCTCCATCCCGGAGGCTTACGCCGTTGCGTCATGCTTGAACAGAACGACAGTTGGTGGTTACTGCCCATTTTCCCAAGAGGCATGTCCAAAACAAAATTGGGAGAGAGGAGGAAGAGAGCCGCGGGAATCCTAGAATCGGACTGCAGCATGCTGGTGGTAAGTAAGAAGTAGAGATGATCGAATTCGATCTCGGTCATCACCCACTGACACAAGGCGTGATAGATAGCATCTCTGCCTCTTACTTCAACAGCAAGTCAACGACGACGTGTCTCCAGATATCTTCTGAGACCTTCCTCCACTATTCTGCATCTCACAGTCTCTTGTGCTTCCGCTTGTCAAATCCGTGCTGGCACCTCTGGCGACACCTTACGCTCCTCTTCTCCTCTCGCGCTGTTGTACCCTCTAGCCGTCGCAATCGCCTCTCAGTCTCACCTCTGGGGCCTTGTTGGAATATTTTCCAGGCATGTTGCTGACGCTGAACGACATGTCGCCGACGGCCATTCAACTGCGAGTAGCTGTATATTAGAGTGTCTCCTCTCACCATTCCCTTTGACTATCATGCCTGTCGACCGGCCCCGCGCAATTGCTCGGGGATGGTCGGCAGGCATGAATGAAGGATGATGCGGCGAGCTCAGAAGTGTGTCTGCACATAGGACCATCATGTAAGTCTATCACACATGGAGACTGGCCCCGCACAATTGCTGGTGGAATGGTCAACGTGCATGAATGAAGAATCATTGTTGAGGACGCGATAAATTAATGATACATGCAAATGCATCTATTTGGAGCATACAGGTGTCAATACTAAATAGATTTTGTAGGCGCTGCACGGTGAGTTATGAAAAACTCACCATGTAACATGACCTACTCTTACATACCTGTGATACGAGTAGGCCACAGTTACTAGATTAGAACTTAGTAAAATTAAATACAATGAGCTTGTCTAGTAGTAGCACAGTGGTGTTGTAGGAGAACGAGGACTGGCACACATCGAGAACAGCTTGCTGATCGATCACAGCTCTCACTCTTACCACCATCATCGTCGACACTCCAACTTCCCAACAGCTAGAGACCTCAACGAGTCAGACCCGGGTCTGACTCGTGATCCGTAAGGTGAGTACTCGAGGCTAAGAGCCTCAATCCGCGATCTGCGATTGACTCGACCCGCGTTGACTCGCGAGTCAAACGAGTCGAGTACTCGCAAGATTTGCGAGTACTTGTGCATGATCCGGGTCATTGACGGATCTCGCGGATCACCCCCCCAAACCACACCCAAAGTTCATTCATGTGCGTCGAGTGTCCCCGTGCAATGGCCCGGGGATGCTTGGCCGTGCATGAGCACAGACTAAGGGTAGTGGAAGTGGTGGGAGTGGTGGTGGGGAGTGGTGGAAGTGGTGGTGGTGGTGGGCCGTTGTTGGTGTCGTCAGCGCATAGCTGTCCGCAGAACCTCCTCCTCCTCCCCGATGTGTCATCCGCCTCATCGTCATCGTCCTCCATGCGTGTCCTCATTGTCATCCCAGCAGTCGTAGTCGTAGTCGTCCGCTGCTGTCATAAAGACAGCAGCAGCGGGCTCAGCAAACAGCCAAAGCCCAGATCCGGGCCCCACAGGCTGCCTGACATTCGTCAGAGCAGCAGGGGCGACAATTGTCGCTCCCCGGACAGTAGTGGAACGTGGTGGTGGTGGTAGAATGCAGGAGAAACCATCCGATCGCATGCTTATGCGTACTCTCGGATCTCGGCCCGATCAGCTGGATCGGGCGAAATAGTTACATATCGTTGTTTTGAGGCATCCAAGGGCCCGTTCAACTTGCAAAAAATTTGTAAATTAGGTTTAAATAAAAATAAAAATATTTGCGAGTCAAACCGAGTACTCGCAGCGAGTACTCGTGCCGCTAAGTCCGTACTCGCGATCCTTGTATGATCCGACTCGCTATTGATCTGCGGATCAAACAAGTCGAGTAACCGAGACCCCCGGCCGGATCGAGTACTTGAGTATCCGCATGACCCGCGAACTCGTTGAGGTCTCTACCTAGAGCATGCTACAAGTCTAAACCCGGGTCTGGTGGGTTGAGTTTGTGCAAGTTTGCATATCTGAAGTCCGGACTTGCGACTTGTCTCAAACTCGCGAGTCGCGGTGATATGCATGTTACAATTACGCAACAGAATAGCTATATTTTGCGATTTCTGTACAAGCACTAGACCTGAACTATGCACATATAACAGACTGAAGTACTTAGAAGTTATACACCCTATGACTTCAAGGAGATACTCTTTAGAACGCGAAGAGACTCCAAGGTGGCAACATCATGCCTCTGGAAGACTTATTAATGCTTCCGTGAACGTTCAAATCTACATAACGTACCTAAATACCTAATACTCAAGGCGTTTGAGTTATTACAACTCTTCAAAAACCCGGAAACGCGGAAACACCTTCCGCTTTCCAGTGCGCATAAGTACTTAACAGACCTGGAAAGACTACAAGTCATCCGGATACCCCAGAAATGTGTATACAAGTTCACAAGTCGAAACTTGCATAGAAACAGCAAAGTAGCTAAGTATAGACACCTATCTACTCAGTGTTCGTGGACCATATGGACCACTCAGTTCCCCTTGAAACTATGAGCTCATAGTACCCTGCAAGCATGTCATATTGCATCATACTTCCGTTCAGACAGACAGTCCGATCAGATAGCAAGCTGCAGATAACCATCTGCAGTCACCTTTGCAAATAGCCTCAGCTTTAGCCTAGTGCCCAGAATACTAGAAACAGCTATATCCGAGATAAGAGAATCTGTATATCTTGCAGATCTTAGTTCGCAGAGCCATGCCCACTCTAAGAAACCATGTATAGGGTATCTACAGAATCCTAGAACTTAGACCTTGAACCTCCGCTTAGGGACAAGGTTAGACACTGTTAGACTAAGCAAGACCTACACTCAGATAAGCCAGGATAAGTTGGACTCGTAATGGAAGCCCCAAATACTGTTCCTGATCATGTCCATGTGTTACATTGACTACATCCGTAAATGCACTACTCAGAAGTCTGATGGCACTGGAAGCATTTCAAATCCTTCCAGTTATTAAGGAAGCATTTCAAATCCTTCCGGTTCCACGCAGGAAACATTTCAAATCCTTCCGGTTATACTATAAAGATCAGCCGTACTTAGTAAGTAGCCTTACACCATTCTTTAGCCGTACATAGTATAAAAGGGACTGTTCAACATTATAGTCAGTAGTTAATCTGCACCCCCGTATACAGCCTACAAAGCGAATATAAGTGTATCTTTGACTCAGAAACTTTTGCTTCCAAGATTGCGTACAAGTTTAAGACAAGAACTAGACCCCCTTGAACCAGTAACAGTTTTACTTGGTGTTCTTTGGGGAAGTACTACAGGAGATCCGGAAAGACCTTGTTGAAGTCCCTTTGTCCCTAGACAAAGTCTAAACGACGAAAGCAAGATTCCTTTCCGTGTCGACTTAAGAAAACCTTAAAGTCACTGTGCTTGCAACGGCTTTAGGTTCATATAAGAACAGAATCCTTAGACGTTAGTTCAAACGAGCTTAGTGTGTGTATCAAGCACCCGCGGATCTTTACTCAAAGAACGAACTTGAACCACACTCTATTAGTTATAGGTAGATTGGAACAAGACGGTCAACGCGCAGACGATTAAACCCGTAACTTGTGTACCTGCGATCTAAGACATCGGCTAAGACGTCGGAAGCCCTTTCCGTTCTTCCGGAACCTTACAAGTTTTAACAAACCCTTGCTCCCTCGAACTTGCCTTTGTGTTAGTTTAGGAAGTACACTTCACCCTTCCGTTTGGACCCTCTTTGAGTCAACAAGTGATTGACTAAAGTTGTATTTCGTTACGAGTGTTAAAGGTCGGATCCTTTTACTTGTCCATTCAGACTGCAGCAGTCTGTTGGTGTTTGTATATTACCTTTTGTTGTTTTGTTATTTTGTGTGTATTGTGTGTTGTGTTATTTCTGTGGTGTATTCCTACACTGCACATCAGCGGGTTTAAAACTCGTGAGTTTGCGAGTTTTTGACGAGTTTTGAGCTATAACCCACTCATATCCCCTTCAACTGAGGTTAAACTAGTGCAAACATCATCTCTATAGCCTATTGCAACTCTGTTTCATCATATTCATATGTATACTGTAGTATTTCGATCAATTCGTCAGGTCTTGTGACCTGTGACCGGGTCTGACGAAATTTTTGTTTCATCAGATTACCATATATGGCAATAGCTGACGCGGCGGAGCTGCGTCGGGAGGCCAGCGGGGGCCCCGCCAGGGGGTTTTTCGCAAAATTTTCAGTGACCATTGTGACATTTCGTCAATTTGAAGGTCCTTGTGACCTGTGACGAACGAATTGAACGAAATAGTACAGTAACACAGTTTATATGCATAATATTTTATATCTTAACTGACTAGTGGAACCTGCGCAAGTACTTGCGGAATGCTCCAACCTCAAACCTGCGACTTGCGCAAACCCAGGTCGCAAGTCGCGAGTTGCAGGTTACCTACAAGTTACCTGTGCCAGCCCAAACTCGTGTCATGCTCTATCTCTACCAACAGCAGATACCATTTGACAGCCGGCCTTAGTCACGTCCATGAGTGTAGAGTGTTTAAGGGTGCACCCGAGTGCACTTGCATTCAGCACCTGGGTGTAGAGTGTTTGCGCCACATTAGTAGGGTGTACTGACGGGTGGCCACCCGAGTGCGGGTATTTGCCTTTGAGCCACGAGTGCCGACCCACACTCTACCCGAGTGGACACTCGCAAACACCCGGGTACTCAACAAAATGAACCCCGCAAGAATCGAACTCGCGGGGCTCTGACCTTTGCGATCAATATCACAACAATAGGCGCAACCACTCCGCCAAACGGTCTTGAAAGACCCAAACTTACAGCACTTATTACATGTAACCCGGTCAATGAGCATTTAAAAAAAATAATAGTACAATAAAATTAAAGTCCAAAACAAAATACAAGAATATGTAAAACGTACAATACAAGAAACTAAAGTCTATGGGGGAGCAGGGGTGCACGACGTACAAAATCCGCATATGTAATGATATACTGTAGTGTTTCAACCGCTAATTCGCATAACGGGTCACGGCACCTCCTGAAGTGAAGCTATACATACTGCATAATGCATCACAGACCACTTTTGCCAGGCACGGACCTCCAAATAAGGAAATTTTAGGTCCTGCCTACGGCAGGACTGTCCATATAAGGCAATTTAAGGGTCTGTAAAGCTGTTCACTGTAACTTCACACCATAACGGGTCACAGGCCGTGAAGTTATGGTCGAAACGCTACAGTAATGCCAAGCTATAGCGTACTCCGCTTCATTCAACTCGACGAGTGATGGGATGTTCGGCGGTGCCAGTTGCTTCATGCGCGAGTGAGTCGAGGAGGCCATAGGCGGCATTCGCGTCCATCCACACATTATTCGGTACAACGCGAAAATGGCCTTTTGACGAGCCTCAACATCTCGCGATCCCAATCCAGCATCCTTGTCCTCCAAATCCGCCACCAACAGCCGCTCCTTTGCAAAACCGGGCATGAATGCAACAACCTTGATAAACCGACTTTCTCTAGTCGACGCGTCGAGCTCGTTGAACTGAGGAGTCATACCCTCCTCGACCTCGACCTCATCGAATCCATCGGGCTTCAATTCGTAGAGATATCCATCCAGAACGAGGAGTTCGAAGTGGAAGGAGATGGTGTAAATCTCCCACAAAATCTCACGACAAACATCTTGGGGAATTTGTCGAGACTCGTAAATCATGTTGTTCCATGCCGGCGCGATGTTCTCGAGGTTATCGAGATTAATACCCTGAGCAATGATACTGTCAGAACACTAGTAATCGTAAAATTGATGATTTCATATACCAAAGAACCCGCGCTGTCGAGACTGTCCTGGATATTGGCCTGAATCTGCCTACGACTCTCAGCAGCCTTCGTATCATCCCGAGACCCATGCAGTTCGAGCCCGAGTACTTGGCGCCACTCAGGCGATTGGAGGAGGCACTGTGTCACGCCCAACGTGCGGATTCGATACAAAAGCCCCGGTCGAAGTTTGAGGTACGTCGTGAAGTAAGCCTGCCGCGAATTCTCGTTGCTGTGGTTTGCTAAAAGGACAGGATCTGGCAAGATATATCCTCGCGATACACCCGGACGTGATTTCTGAGACTGGTTGAAGGACGCGCCGATAACCGCGCTTGCTTGCGCCCATATTCGAAGTGCTTCAGGCATGATAGGTGATACGATGTCCACGAACTTGTTGCGATCTTGCGACTGTTTCTTGCCCCGCATCGGTTTCACATCTAAAAAGTAGAAAAAACATTTCAGTTCATGTAAATGAGCAAGCAAAATACGTACAAGGGGCAGAGCGGACTGAGGATTGAGAGGATGGCCGCGGAGGACCAGAGGCGGATTGGCGATTGACGGGAAGGCGAGACGATGACGATTCCGCTGCTTGAGAGGCGGATTGGCGATTGACGGAAAGACGAGACGATGATGATTCCGCTGCTTGAGAGGGAGGATTTGAAGGGGGTAGTTCCGGTTGACGCGAAGACTGTGAGGCAGCGGGAACATCGTATTGGACACTGGTAGCTGAATCGTCTGTCCCAAAGATTGTCGAAGGAAATGTGCGCTTCCAGCCGTATTGCGCCATAGCTCGGTAGCGTTCTAGATCTGCTATTTTTCCTGAAAATATTGTAGGGCACGGGGGCGACTCGTCATCAAAACAGACGTGGCAACCGAACTCCCTTAACGTTGAAGGAATGTCGTCCAGCCATTTGTCGATGCGAAGCCCAGTTTCCGCGCCAAGGGGACGAAAGACCGACACTGGAATGCCTGCCTAAAGTCGATTCAGTGAGGCAAACAAAAAGAGAGTGGTAATGAGAACTTACCCGATAACAATTCAACGCCACATCCAGCCGATCTGTGATAGCGCCCACAACTGGTTGGAGTGGAACCTGCCTCGCGTCTGGGGCGTAAAACACGTCTTGGATACGGGAAATCCAGGTCAAGCGAGCATTAAACTCGAGACAGAGGCATTGTGTGAGCAGATGGTGCAGACATCCGACCGAGCAGGTATTGGATACGAGCCCGGTAGTCCCATAACTTGGTGTCGCCTTTGATGCGCTTGTAAGCGTCGGTCCCTTCAGCGCTGGAGTTCAAGACCGCAGAGACGTGCTTCTTGATCTTGTGGAACTGGTCCGAGAGGACATTGCACAGGTCTTGGCGAATGGTACCCAAACGAACAGAAGAGACGTTGCTATCGATGAGGGTGAAGTCGTCGGGGAGGAACCACATGAATTCGGAAAAGCCAACGTTAAGGGATTGGGGAAATTGCAGGCAGGTTAGATGGGGTGTGCGCGAATTGAACGGTTGAGGGGTGAAGCAGGGATCGTGCTCGCCGAAGTGATACTCCTTCCGCATGCGAATGTTTTGGTTGCCAAGGTGAAGGTCAGTCATGGTGTCCATGTTCGGGGAGGTAACGAAGACGCCGAATTCTGGATAGCGACGCCCGACGCGCCCCTTGTACGACTTGATGGCAGCCATCTGTGAGAGGTGCATTAACTGATAAGATTTAAAGACTGGAAAAGAGAACACACCGAGACGCGTGTAGAATTACGGATGGGATGCTGTAGATAAAATATGAATAAAATCGGGATAGCCAAGTGCACAGGGAACGTACCTGAGAGCCAGAAAATTAACAGCAGAGATTCTTAAAGCGACGCGAGTTTTGCTGGTTCTCGGGGCGGGTTCGAGGATGCTGCAAGTTCAATCAGACTAATTGCGCCAGCCGAATGAAACAATAAATGTACCGAGAGCCAAGAAATGACAGCAAATAGTCCTAGCCCGACGCGATCCTAGGTGGGTATGGGCGGGGCACAGATCTGAACATGATAATTGTTAGCTGTGCTCATCAGATAATAAAGACGTACCCGTGAACCAGCGTATTTGGAGCGGTGCCCTGTGTGTCGGAGGCTGCACCTAAAATGAAGGGCAGTGAACGAACAGCCTTCCAACAGGATATGCACTGAGGCGCCACCTACCGACTGAAGGACCGACGAGCTAGGCGCCACCGACCGACTTGACGTCGAGTCTGGTATGGATCCTAGGATTACAGCGACGCAAAGCCGAATGTAATATAAAAAACAACACCGACGTAACGTCGAGTGCTGCTGAGAGGGCGGCAGGAATAAAAAAGCAGAAGGGCGGACGACGGCGAGAGAGGCGGGCAGAAAGGAGGTGATCAGACAGATGGGCGGAGATAAAGAAATCGTGGCTTAATTGGCGTGTTTAAACACGCCACTAGTGCCAAAGATGGCCAAGCAATGGCGCAGCCAAACACAGCCCAATATCGGGATTTCACGTCCAAGTCACCTTACTTTACTCTCTCACCTCACTGACCTCGTCCTCTCTTCCATCTTCCCGCCTCTCTCTTGCGCTGCTCGAATTTGTCTCGGCAGTTGCATCCTTGCAGCGTATCGAATTTGTTTCGTGCGCCGCGCCGGTTTCATAGGTACTCGACGTTACGTCGGTACTTGGCTGTGTACCTTTGGGCGGACGGCGTACACGTTCTTCTGTTGTCCGGTACGTGGCGCGCACATTTTTTGTTGTGCTGTCTGTGAACTGACGTTACTTTAGCGAATCTTTCGTTCGCTGTCTGCGTCTTCTGGTATGTGGCGCATTATTTCTTTCATTGCCGCTGCTCACTCAAGTCTTTGTTTAGAGCCTGTCCGTTTTATCGACTCGTACGCGGTAAGCAATCTATTTTTTCATTAGACTGGCTAGTAACATTTTTTTAAGTAGCTATGGCCAAGGCCGCCTCCTCCACCGCGCAACGCAAGAAAGCGGGTGATTCGACCAAGAAAGGCGATACGCAGAAGAAAAATGACAAAGCCAAGACCGCGCCGAAACGTCCTCCCGCCAATGGCAAGAAGAAGCCCGCAGCTCCTCCAGAGTCCATGCCGCCTGTTGGTACGGTGCAGCGCGTCAACAAGCGTAAGCCCCTGCTCGCAGACGTTGACCCTGACACGTCGAGCAGTGACGAGGAGGAGGAGCAGCCGCCGAAGAAGAAGAAAAGGAGTGCTTCTCCTACTCGGAAACAGAAAGAGGCGGCGAAGAAGAAGGGTAAGGGGAAGGCGAAGGACAAGGCGCCTCAGGATGTCTGGGTCGATCAGCAGAATCCAGCGCCCGAGGAGGAGGAGAACAGCGAGATCCCGAAGAAGGGTACGATAGAATGGCATCGATGGAATCTTCGTGCGTTGTTCTGTCCATTTTCATGATAACTGGCTAACTTTGTTCCTAGCCAAACTTCGTGCACGCTGGACGTCCGATCAGTACAAGCACTTCAAGGATGACATTGAAGTGGTGTACGACGACGCGAAGCAGAAGTTTTACCACAAGTTAGAGCATGCCACGAGTTTCGGCCAGCGCAGGTAACTCGCAGGTAACCTGCGACTCGTGACTCACGACCCGGGTTTGCCAGTGTTGTCATTAAAGGCCTTTTAAAGGCCTCAAATTTTATCAAAGACCTTTAAGAGTTTAAAGGCTTTATAAAGCTTTAATATTAAAGGCCTATTAAAGGTCTATTAAACTATTTTTGCGGCTCAAAAAATTTCTTTTTGAGTGAGGTGACCCTGAAAATGCTAGCCGTGATGTAATATTTAGTATGTATAGCTTCACTTCATAAGGCTCCGTGACCCAATATATGAATTAACGATTGAAACGCTACAGTACACTGTATTTTTACTAAGGACTAAGGGTGTAGGTAAGTCGTAATCAGATTAAAGATGCTCATCAGAGTATCTATATCTAATTTATATTACTCACTACATAGGAACAGAAAACAGGAGAAGAGAGGAGAGGTACTAAGATATTAAAGCCTTTATAAGGCCTTTAATTAAAATTTCTGATAATTAAAGATCTTTATTAAACCCTAATTAAAGGTCTTTAATTATTAAAGCTTTACCTTTAATGACAACACTGGGGTTTGCACAAGTCGCAGGCTTGGGATTGGAGCATTCAGCATGTACTTGTACAGGTTCCGTTAGTCAGTTAACATATAATGTTATGCATATAAACTGAAACGTGTGCCAACACGCTGGAACACCATGTACCGTGTTGTCGACCGGTCCCTCAAGCTCAAGAAAGCCATCAACTCCCTTTGTCTCTCTCCCGATCAGAATGCGGGCCGCCGCCCTACTCGTCAGCTCAAGTGATTCCTCTTGAGTGAGGGGGAGTGGGAAATCCTCGAAGCTCTTCTTCCAATTCTTAAGGTATGCTGTTGATTCTGTATTCTCTGCCCAATTCTGACTCTTGGCGTAGGCTCTTCACAAAACAACGGTTCAAATGTCCACCAGTCGCTTCCCGATGTTGCACGCTGTTATTCCTGCTATGGATAGTCTCAACAAGAAACTGGAACGTGCCTTCAACGACAATTCCCGTCCCGCTGTCATCCGCAAGGCTCTTCAGCGCGGCCTTATCGTTCTCGACAAGTACTATAGTCTCACGGACGACTCGGTTATGTGGAAAACAGCGATGCGTGAGTTTTCCACGGATTCTGTTGTTTCCTTTCTGATTCCTTTACAGTCTTACATCCCAGCTATCGTCGTCACTGGTTCGTCCAGGTGAAGTGGGAGGATGCTTGGACCGATCAAGCTATTCGAGAGGCCCGCAAGATTTGGGTACGACACTACAAGCCACTTATCAAACAACCTCCTACACCATCCGTGGCTGACACCGACGATGGCGATCTTGCTTCTGAGGATGATGAAGATGTGATCGCCACTGATGTAGACCCCTTTGAGGAGTTCGTTATGGGTGCTCGGACTACAGATGATCCGATCAAGTTTTGGTGTGGGCGTACTGCACCTCCACGCTCCCCCACCATTACGCCGCTTCAGGCTCTAGCCCGCATGGCCCTTGACTTTCTTAGTGCTCCCGCCATCAGTACCGATGTCGAGCGTCTCTTTTCTCATAGTGGGCTTGTTGTTGCGAAGCGGAGGCACAACCTTGCACCACAATCTATTCGCGAGAGCACTGTCTTGGGGCAGTGGTTGTCGGTCCCTAATCTTGTCCCGGTCAAGGCGATTGCCCAAGTATTGCATCAAAAAATGCGTCGACGGAAGGATCGAGATCCCATGTCTGATTCGGAGTGGAGTTCTTCATCGGATGAGGATGCGATGGAAGTGGACGATGAGGATTCGGATTCGGATGAAGATGAGATCGTCGTCGTTGTGGATGATGATGAGTCTTCTGAGGCTTCGGGGCTGAAGAAGGTGATCCTATTGTAATCGATGAGGAGGAGGATGAGGAGTAATTGCTTTAGTGGGTTCTTATTCTTTCTTTCTGACTTCCAACTCATTAGTTTTATAGGTATATAGTCACTCGTTTATGACTGTCATATCTTAGTACTCGTAGTTTTAATAGCATAGTCTTATTTCGTCATATGTAGCAGTTGAGTTGGGTGTACCCGTGTACACCCGCCACCCTACCCGAGTGGCTAGACACTCGGGTGTGTAAGACACCCATGAATGTGTGTGACACTCGGGTAGAGTACTCGGGTGTTGGTTGAGTGCGGGTGTCAGGTTTTTAGCTGCGAGTGACCTGCCTCCCGAATGCGAGTGCACTCGGGTACCCACTCGTGGACATCTCTAGCCGGCCTATGTAGAATCAGGCCGACCTTGAGCAGGGCTTTGCAGGCCGGCTGTCAGATTTGTAGCTGCTTTTTTTTGCAACCTCAGTTCAAAAATTTGTTGAAGTCCAACTGCCGACGATCTCCATCGGCCGCCAGAAAGGCACATCAACATCACGGGCATGTTGGGTTTTGTCGATCGCGGGTTTCAAGACCGCTTTTCCTCTCACTACGACATTCCACAGGACCACGCAGACTGCGCTTTTTCGGTATACGGTGCTTGTCCTGCTGACACTAGGGTGACACGGTGTCTTGTCAGGAAAGTTCTGGCCACTG
>JADNRX010000232.1:0-87812 GCA_015501595.1 Hymenopellis radicata | reverse complement strand
TCATCAAGCCCACGATAATTAGCTGTCTTCTAGGTGATGCGTCGTACTGCGACGAAATATTTCTTCTGATATACGAATTGCTTTCAGTGGGACAGGTAGTTGGCGGCAAGCAGCGGCTTTTCCGCTCCGGACGCTATAGTACCTCTGATTGGGTGTGAGAACCTTACAGGGCATCAGTCGGCCAGTTGCGTTCCTGGCCATTATCCATTCTTTCCTTTCAACACCATCACCGCGCGCTAGTACGGCCTTGACTGGCTTGAAGTGGGAGCGTTGTTTCAAATACCCTTTGGCTGCTGGATTGGCTATTCGACATTCGTTCCTTCTCGTTCACTTCACGACTTTTGCGATGCCAGGTGTTCTCTTTCTCAAGTTGCGGAAATTGGTAGGACTTTGTTCGCTGTGCTGTATATTGTGGGCGCTGACGCGGATAGTGCAGCACGACCGAATCACACTCAATCGTCTGACGGCGACGTTCTTTCTTTTTGGCTTCTTCCACTGTTTTGGACAGGGCATCATCCAGTCGTTACTGTTCAGCGCGGACTCGACGTATCACTCATTCATATCCGAAATCGTGGCGGCCGCGGATGTGCCGCCCGCCAACCACACGTATTTCGTGGGCTCGACACTTCGGATGTGCAATTACTTGCCGCATAATGACACCAATTGTGTCGACGTGTTCACGATAAACCAGCCGTCGCACAATAGTTCGAAGAACGTGAGCTGTCTACTTTTTGACCTGACGCCTCACTGAATCCGTGCTAGAGTCTGGTGAGCCACGGTCGGGTTCAGGCGCGTTGGACATGCAATCTCATTACCATCTAGGTTGGATGGGAGAGTCTTGCCGATGGCGTCAAGATCACTTCATCGAACAACAAGCAGTTCCCCGTTACCCTTGAGATGAAGGACGGTAGCATCGGGCCCTTAACTTTAAGCGACCAGTGCATACGAACCCTTCTATACCCGGACCAACAGTACGTCAACGTCGTTGTTCACATCAACGCCAACCTAGCATCATCACAGTCTAAGCAACAGCCGTCGGGAGGACCTCGCCTTCATCTTTTTGCAATTCTGGCTCTTTGGGATGTCGGTAATCGCCATGTGCTATGACTCTGTGCCTCACTTGTACGCTACTTTTGCTTGATATTTTCACGGTGGATGTATCTGACGATGCCATCAGGATGTCAGGTATAGCGGCCCGCGTTCTACTGACAGCGTGGTCGGCGTATTCGATATGGCGTACAAAGCATCTACAGCAGCTCTACTCCGCGCTGCTTAGTGCGCCAGGTACGCCTTGCTCGATAGATTTCTTTCCAACCTATTTCGCTTCGCGATCAGGACTGGAGGTTGGTCTTTCCCTTCAAGACCCCGGAATTGATTCTCATGCCTGTGATACTGATAGATACCCGACCTGGTCTTAAACTGTACGGCACTGATGATCATGGTCTGGACGCTGCTTCGCGTGTATTCGGTTCAGTCCTACAAGTGTGTTGGTGCTCCGGCGCGCATCACTCGTATGCTCAAGGTATAAACCTTGTGATCTTCCAATCTTGTTCTGTTCTGAGACTCTTCCAGCTCCACCTGGCTGTGCAAGCATGCCTGCATCTTGAGATGTACGTTCTACTAGCGGGAATGGGACTGTGGATCGACCAGCTGTTAAACACGTATATCAAGCACATTTCCACGAACACGCCTATATACAAGGGCGTTTTCATCTTCTATCTCATCGTACGTGGCTCACATTCATGTCCTCGCCCAGATGTACTGACGATGGCGTCTCGTAGTTGGTTGTTCCTTGGACCATTCTGGTATGTGGCCTTGAATTCGATGTTTTCGTCAGGTCTAATGGCACTCCAGGGCTGGTATGCGGTGCGCTACGAAAAGCGCAAGACCATGTTCGTCTTCCTCGCGATCGGCTTCCTGTTCTTTTCCGCCGCTTGTGTGATGTTCTACTCCCAAGTCTTCCGGTGGACATTCTACATGTGGCCCAACTTGGGATGCTACACCGTCTCGTACATGATCCTCATGGTTGCGACTATGGTTCTTGGCTTCCTATGTCTGCGGAACTTCGGACAGGGCTTGGCGAACTATTGTATGTTCCTTCCTTCCTTTCCTCCCCGGGCTGATCATAGACATTTTTATAGTGCATGCCGAGGCTGCGCTGTCATCGTCCCACTTTTCGCCTGAGGTCTTTGAACACGATCGAGATGTGGAGAAACAGGAACTACCCGAGTTTCCGCCCCCTTTGCATGCGTTGAAAGCCGGAGGCTTCGAACGTCCAGAGTCGACGTATTACTTGCCTACCTTGCACGCGATGGAGGCGGCCTCTGGTGGCGTCGTTGCCATAAAAAAGGATAAGAATTGAGAATTCGGACCATGACAATTATTGTTGTATAGTTGTGTATACCATCGAGGACGATGTATTGTAGAGAAGGACTGTCCTACGCCAGACGTAGGATACTCAGAGTAGTTTTTTTTCGTTTGCTTTCTTGCAGTGTGCTCTTTTGCATGCCCAACGTGTTATTGGATACATTTGATCGGAAGCCGGGATCCCTACTTTTCAACCTCGCCACACATAAGACAACAACCACGTACCCAGCACTTATCACCATCCAACAAGATAAGGTATGCAGCCCTCGTTAGCCTCGTTTACTTCTCACCAATACTTACACGTAAGTAACACCTCTCACAGATAATCAGAAATATTTCGGCAATCAAAGCGTGGAGCGCACCTCTTTTGACTGGTCACTGGTGGGAACGTGGAGACCCCAGCGGGACTCTCAATCGGCAGGTAAGAGCCTGTTCGGCAACCTGATATTGGAGGGTGATTTCGCGAAATCATGATATTGGCTGATTTTGGGTGATTTCGGGGAACCCCGAACTTGTGACGTTGTGTGACTTGCGTGTCGTTATCGCTGACCTCAGCTGAACATTCGCGTCATTTTCTCCGGTGTACACCCATTATAATAGATATTGTGGGGGCAAAATACAATAGAAATGGTGTCGCCCCCTACTATGCGCTTTTGAACGAGGAATGTTGGTGCACTGGCAGATGCGGCGCTCACAGAACTGAAAATAGGGGCGTGGGAGTTCATGAGCCGGTGTGCCGATATCCCATCGTGACAGTCCGAAATCACCCGAAATCAGCCAATATCATGATTTCGCGAAATCACCCTCCTGAATATCAGGTTGCCGAACAGGCTCTAAACTGAGTCTCGGTTACCCGCCCCGCGCCGAAAGCGGCAGGTAACCGAGCTCAGTTACCCAATGAGTGCCCTCCCTCATCGCTCCCCACCCCCACAACCACGCCCATTGTCCGCCTCGGGGATCCTCTCTTTCAACGTCTTTCTTGGCCATCCCGTACTCTACATCTTTTTTATCTTATATTTTATTTACTCTCATCATTTTAATGCCAACAACGGACGACTCCCACATTGATCCGAGGCTCCGGGCAGATGGAGTTAGCGCTGGCGAATCAGCTCGCCTTTCCCAGGTGCCCTCGGGACCGCGTCCACCCTCGACTATTCACGCGTCAAGGGCCGCAAGCCAGGTGCAGAACAACAGCGTGGGCACGCTCGAACACGACACACTTGCAGGAACACCGGATAAAGCACGTTATGCCGCCAAATTGTAAGCACGTACTCTTTTTCTGACTTGGCTTTCTTTTCTAACAGCGTCGCAGACACACATTTCGGACTAAAGCTCCACTTCGAAACGAATGCGAGCGCCGGAAGATTCGTTATGCGAAGTCGTGGTCCATGAGAAAGTTGACCGATGCATTGTTGGAGAACTGGTGCGTACTTTTGGATCTGACTCTTTATAACGACTTCTTATATTCTTAATATTAGGCATTCTCTCGAGCTGGAAACGGTCTCAAGTATGCCATCAACACCATGTCCTACGTCTGCACCCCTTCAATCTTCGCGTTCCGTGAACGATCTATCCCCGAATACGCGACGTGTTGATTCAGTCGCGCGTCAACTCTTTCCTGCAGACACAACCCACTCCGGATCCTGTTCCTCTTCTGACGATAATCTATTCAGCTCTCCCTCCATCGCTCCATCATTTTCAAGTATAGCTACGGAGGACGTCGTCCACTTTGAAGGTCTCGATGAAGACGAGGACGACAATGTGGCTGACGCCGACTTGCGATTTCACGATGACGACGAAGACTCAGATTACCGGCTCCTTCAATCATTCAGTCCCGCCCGCTCTGCTGTCACGACGGCAAGCATGGATGAGCTGTTGGGTATGGACGATGCCGTTCCTGATGGCGGCGATGATGAATTCGACGATGTCGAAGGTGATTTGAACGATCCCGGTAAGTTCTTTCCTTATGCAGAATTTCTAACCTTCCCTGATATCTATTCCCATTCAGACGAGTATGCGGCATTCACCAAGCGGACTCGAGTGGAGGCGGCTGGTCACGCCGATCAGAATCGACGACCTGGCGGAAAGAAGACTCAGGCTTCGTTAGTTCGGGCCTGGGATGTAAGTAAACAGCTCTCGATTCTCAACATCGTAATGCTAATACTTCTGATAGGAATGGTGTGCCAGCGCACTTCTGGCCGGTGAAATCAAGGACAAGATTGTTGATGAACACTCGCTGTTGCTCTTTATTCGATACTCTGCACTCCGTCCGAAGCGCGACCGAAGGAGAAACTTCATACCTGACACGCGACTTGGTGCTGTAAGTTAAGTCATCTCGCTGATAGATCTTATTGCTGACTTTTGTCTAGTCACAAATCAAGAAACTCTTCTTTGCGGCTTTGCGACTTCGAAAGCTGCAGGAAGCCGATGACCGAACACTTGCCGCCAAGCGCTCTGCTGCGACAACTATCGTCTATGATGCCGTCAAGTCCCGCATGCGTGAGGCCCTGAAGCGGACTCTAAGTGGTGGTGGGCAATCGTCGACTTGGCTGGAGGACTTTGGTGTTGTTTGGCTACCTTGGTCCCTCTGCGAGAATCCTTTGCGCTGACGGACGTGCATTTATTAGCTTCCACAGTGCCCGAGAGTCAAACTGTGGGAGAGAAAGTTGTTTTGTTTGAGTATTTACATCCTTTGCCCAATGGGACAATAAATAGCTTATTGTCTTGCTTGATGTACCGAAAGGATCTCAGGATCAGTTAAAGATAAAATAAAATCCATTGGGCATTGTATGCTCTCAGTATCCAAAGTTCTGAGTATGTATTTTTCGACGTGATATATGACCTGCATCCTCCAATATATGCACCTCAAGAATCATGTACGCGACGCGCCGATCAGTGTGACAAAGCGTGACAAAATGGATCTTGAAGCTCGGGATGTAGTTTCTTGACGTGTTCCAGGGATCCAAGCAAGTCGCAAAGAAGTAGAAATATAAATTAATGGTATTTTCAGAGTTTCTGTGCAGAATTAAGTAACTGAGAGGTGAAAGGAGCTCCAACGACGTCGAGAAGTGCGTTTGCCATCGGATCGCCGGTAACTCAAAGTAACCGGCTTACTAAGCGCTCACGCTCGATCCGACCATTGCCCACCACCACTCTAAGGTACAGTTCTCTCGACTTGAATCTCACGAGTCACTCATCAGCCTTCAGCGCCGACGGAGATCCGAATGCAGAAGATGATCAAGACATCGTCGCCAACACATTTCTTCAACAGATTACTGTAGTATTTCGACCGTAAGTTCACAAAATTTTGAATTTTTTGACCTTCCCACGCCCGATAAGTGATCGGAGGCGTTTTCCGGTGTCCGATAAGGAAATTTGGAGGCCTTGTGACCTGTGACGTGAACTTACGGTCGAAATAGGACAGTACTGTATACTTTCGACCGCATATTCGAATAACGCATCACGCGGGCCTCTGAACCGAACTTATCCCCTTCCATAACGCATCACGGACCTCAATTTCAGGGTCAGATGGCCCAAAACGGTAAAAATTTCGCTCCCGCCTACGGCGGGACGTCCAAATGCGGTAAGTCGGGGCTCTGTGCCTGGCAACGAACTTAGTTCATATAAGTTCGTTGCATAACGCATCACGACCGGCGAACATCCGGTCGAAAGTATACAGTACTGATGAGCAACTTTCACGCATCAGCCGTGCGTTTCTCAGCCATCGTGAACGTAAAATTTCATCTTTCTACTATCATCGTACTTGTACCAACATAGTATAGTTCGTATAACAGTGTTCGGACATCTGTCATGGGTGTGCCAGCGCGCAAGTGGCAATCGTGGCGATGACTTTCGGTCTCTACGACTGGCACAGCTGCAACCGTACATCTGGCTACACCCAGACAAGTCAACACAGGTATTTTCGGTGCTCGGCTTGCAGAACGAGGAGAAGGCGGGTGACCGTGGCATGTCAACGGTAAGCTTAATCCACAATTCACGAGTTACGAGT
The DNA here is from genome assembly GCA_015501595.1 of Hymenopellis radicata. Classification (NCBI taxonomy): domain Eukaryota; kingdom Fungi; phylum Basidiomycota; class Agaricomycetes; order Agaricales; family Physalacriaceae; genus Hymenopellis; species Hymenopellis radicata. The sequence goes on along the minus strand of JADNRX010000232.1, from coordinate 81,436 downwards.
ACCTCATCTGTTCTCAGAGCATCAATCCTGTATACACTGTATTTGTCGCTCATCGCGATGCCGAGTCCTGCCCACTTGGCGCACTTGCAATCTATCTACATTACTTACTTGACTATTACCGTCTCGGTGATAAAATGGAGATTGATTGGACTCGGAACCGTGACTGGCGTCAGGTAAGTTTCGTCTTTCTTCATTTGATGATGCTGCATTGTCTAATCTGATCTGGTCAGGTTCGTGTACTACATGCCAGCACTCCAACGATTCCGTATAACGAGAGCTGCATGTACAACCTTTACAAGGGCACTCTTGAACGTGCTGAAGTTGTCTTACACTCAAAGGTACATTTGGCCCGACATCTTCTACCGTACAAGCAGGAACAGATGGGGTAAGAACTGCTGTTCTCAATGCTTAATACGTCCTCATATCACACTAGTGTCGACTCAAATGAGACCGCAAAGATGGGATGGAAGCGTGGGACGTACTTTGATGTTTATGCCCCCGCACTTCCCAAGGCGGTGAGTTCCATGTTACTGTTCCGTTTCTCAACTCATAGTTACTATTGAAGGCTGTACTTGGTGCTCATGGGTATCAAGTTACTGACGAGTACAATCCTATCTGGCGCCGCATATCCGTTCCCGAGGCATTTCTCAAGCTTGTCTGTCCTATGGCCAAAGACAACTATCATAAGGTTTCAAGTACGTTCACTTATCTGTGAAGCCATTTGAGTGCGAGACTGAGTGTTTGTCAGCTGCGAAGAAGGCGGGCTTGATTGGAGCAACTAACTTTTGGCATACTGTACACTTTAATTCAATTCGTCGGTCACGGGTCACGGACGATCCGAAATCGACGAAAAGTCACAGCCGTCACAGCGAAAATCACGAAAAAGTCTCCGGCGGGGCCCCCGCCAGCCTCCCGCCGCAGCTCCACCGCGGCGGCAATTACTATATATGGTAATTCGTCGAAACCATAATTTCGTCGGACCGGTCACAGGTCACATGGGCCGACGAATTGAATGAAAGTCTACAGTATGGTCATGTCACTTCGACCGTACCTCTTCCAGGTCGGCGCTGTCATCTATCAGAAGCTGCCGACATTACCCATCTTTCGGCTCCCAGCATTTCAGAATGCAGAGGTTCAGGAATGGATGAAGGTTGAGTTTCCCGTCAAGCTAGCACGACTCCAGGCGGAAGCGGGTGAATCTGTTAATCTCGAACGCATCCAGGACGAAGTTTTGCGACGCGTATTGGAGGAAAATCGAACTGAGCGCGCGTTGCATCACCAAGAGGTGGAGAAGCAAAGAAGAGAGCTTCAAGAACTTCGCGAATGCTTTCACCGTCGCACATCATTTCTATCACCTTCGAAAGGCTTCTCAAATGCTCTATATCACGAGAACGCATCCCGCTCAGACCATTCAGCGATGGTAATTGATTCTCTGCCACACTCTCAGAAAGTACCATCAACACCACCGCGTCCGAGTCGTATTTCGATTGAGCCCATGCGGGTATCAGAAGGAAGCCCAACATCGGCGCCATTAGTGCATTCGGTGAGGATGCTGCTCCCGCCGATTGACGCGTTCTACAACCCTAGTAAGTCTTTCTGGCATCACACATCTCAGCAGAGCACTGATCAATGATCATCAATGAGTAGACGACGGATCGAGTTATCGCATTTTCCCGCCCATTCTTAGACAACGAAACCTTGCGTGGTCGGACATATTCAATCAGATCAAGCAGCCCATTCTGCTCTGGGAGCTGTACCAGCCTCGAGGTCTTGCCGACTTCACACTGTCTTCCCTATGGAATTCCTATGAGCAAGGAGAGGAGTATAACGACATGCTTTGTCCACCTTTGAAGCTGCTTGAACAGCGCTTCGCACACAAATGGCGCGCTCAACGAAATGCATGTTCATATTCTTCTTGATACTACTACTACTCTAACGTTTCAACAGGGTGATAAGCAGAAGTGGAAACGCTACCGCGAGATTCCTCAGTGGATCGAAGAAGAGACTCGGAGCCGCCAAGTTTTGCCAGCAGTTGTTCTGGCTGAGCTCGAGGCGCTGCGCACGCAACCCGGAAAGTCGACATTGCTTTCTTTGAATCAATTAGTTCAAGTTGTCGAGAAGCAGCGTAAGGAGAGGGTCAGTCGACAGAGTGAAGAGATATCAGATGCTGGAGATGGCGGTCTGTTGACGAGAACAGGAGAGAAGCGGAGGCGAGCGAAAGCAGTTGATGCTCGTCCCCGAAAGAATGCAAAGTTAGCTTCCTAGTTAATATGTATGTTCGACGGGCAAAGTCTGAATGATTACCTACAACACATTTTAATATACTCACTCATGTTCTTCAACTGTCAGAGTGGTGTCGATAATTCTGTGAAATGAGAATGGTCGTCCGCGCACAGCACAATTTCCTTATAAGGTAAGGGAAGAAAGTGATGTTCTCGTTTAGTTCAATACTACTCCAGCACAAGAGGCTCTGTGTTCTAAGTAGAGATTGTGTGGTATAGGTCATCTGATACATCTTGTTATGGTATCCTCAAGTTTTTATGTATCCAGAGCAGCAGGCAAATGCTTAATATGTTGCCGTTTATGGATATGAACTTCCTCTTCGACAAGATACTATTATATTTCGCTTCGTCTCATCTCGACTCTCCTAGTCTTAGACCCACCTCACAGTATCAAGACTTACCTCACTCAGAAAAATATCACTACAGTATTCAAGCTGTGTCTCTAGTCTACAGAACTGGTTGAATCAACCTCATCAACTAGCCTCTTCTCTCAACTCATTCTCTCAGTCCCTCTCTCTTTTCCTAGTTGGAAGGGTCCTGACTAGTAACCTTCACAAACATCTTGATCACTCAGTTGAACAGTAAGGCTCGCGATGTGTCGAATCTCGCACAGACAGAAAGACACAATTAAATTCATCGAATAAAGTATCGAGATGCCAAAAAATTCGGTCTTGGGTGCAACAACGACTCTCCTAATATGGTTACGAGGTCCATGAGATCGTAACCCCCTCCATACAAGTCGTCTATAGTACCGTATTGATGTGTCCATCTGAAAGGGCGAAGCGATTCGAACCGCCACGCCATGGCACAGAAACTGCGAGTCCCAATGTCCAAGCTAGGATCCCGTGCAACTATTGAGAAGGCCTTGCCGCATCTCGCGAAGTTGCAGTTGAACACCTTCTTGACACAGATGGCGGTCGAGGGATCGATCTGCTGCTCACAGGCAACTTTATGAATACCGTGCATATCTCGAATATCTGGAAGGAGGATGGCCAATGCGCAGTGAGTGTCGAGCAGGTGGCCGCACTTGAGAACCCAGACAGATACAAATGTCGGAGAAGTCGGGAAAGGAGTTGATGGTTGATGAGTTCGGCAATCAAGTCTCGGCCACTGGGAGAACGATGCGGTTTTGAAGGATAGATCGCATCCGCACCAGGTGCATGTCCAGCGAGGTCGAAGGGGAGAAAGCGAAGGAGTGGGACTGTTTCTGATTTGGATGGTGATCAATCTCATTTTACAAGTTAGAACAAGCGATGAACGCACCTTGTTAGTGCCCCTGCCATAGCCGTCGTCGCGTCCGCTGCTGCCGCGGCCTCCTCCTCCTCCTCCTCAGCAGTTATCGCCCTCAGCAGAAGAGCCGTTTCAGCAGATGAGAGCGCGAAATCATCGCTGCCGCCGTCTGCGCTTTCGATATTCGGCTCCAGTGCGTTCTCGCGACTGCTCATCATTCAAAGATCGAACATCATTTCAAGCCATCGCGCCGCCGCGATGTACCGGAGGCGCAGGCGCGTATTTGACGAGTGAGTAAAGATTCAACGGATGGTGGCTGTGCTGCCGTTGGGCTGATTTTGACAGACGACGTCACCGGTCTGTCGAAATAAAGCCAACGACTGCACAGCCACCAGCGAGACGTGTGACTGGCTGACACGCCCCCAAAGACCGAATCCGGAAAGCGTGACGAAGCGGGGCTCGGTTACCCGCGCCAGCGAAAGCGGCGGTTACCCGAGGCGCGCGCGTCGAGCGAGCCGAACCGCGACGTCGGTTACCCGCGCGCGGGCGGCGGCGGCGGCAGCTGGTGGCGGAGTTCGAATGTGCCGATCGCGTGCCGAGTGACTTGGCTCGGTGACGGGCGATCGAGTCACCGGGAATCCGACTGAGAACCCGCAACTCCATATGCGAAAACGGCATGTTTGGCCATGTTAGTTTTACCCGATCTTACTTGATAAGGAAGGAGCGCGCGCGCCTAGATAGAAAATATGTGTTCCGCTGAATACACCTCTTCTGCAGTCCACGTCGAGAATATAGTCAGATTCTGGCTGCACTAAAATTTGATTTCACATCTCAGTATTGGGTATTCAAACTTCCAGGCAATTTCTTGGAGCCGTTCTTGAGCAATAACACGGCGAATGCCCGGTTCATGTCAAATTGACGCGTCGAGGTGCTGTCGTGATATGTCTAGCCAACCATGGAGACCACCAATCACCGCAAAATTTGGTGAGACCAAGACTTGCATTCATATATCTGTAAAACAATAGTCAGAAGGCAGTGGAATGGCTGCTTTATAGCATGGAGTTGCCACCACAGGCTGGATTTCACTGAAAAACAGCTTGAATGTTCGAGCATTGTGTGACACGAAATAAGTATATCTGGGGATTATGCTACCAAGAAGTTGTTCTATACACTAGAAAGTTGCGAGAAAACAAATGGCAGGGCATTTCGTGGAGGGACGCTCTCAGAACACCCGATGTAAAATGGGAACCAGGTTTTTGCTGAGATCGGGGCGGAAACGTCTGATCCTAACATGGCCAAACATGCCGTTTTCGCATATGGAGTTGCGGGTTCCCATGGTCAGCTGGCCTCGCTTGTTGAGCAGAAGACATCCAACATTCCAGGAACCGTGCTAGCGTGCGCAAATTGGCCTGGGCATTGATGAAGTCGAGCTGTCCGGAAAGATATAATCCCTCAGGAGGCTGATGTGAGGTAAGGGCCTCACCGTGTTTATAAATCCTAGGGACATTTGTCGCCGTTTCCCACATCCCTCGTTTCGTCTTCCTTAACATGACAAAATCTGTAAACGAACAGGAATGGCGCGCACAGGCAGGTGTGGAGGGATTTGCGTACGAGCCTAATACCGACGCGGAGCGGAGGCTTGTTCGTAAGATTGACTTGCGCATTGTACGTGGTCGTGTTTCGCGTGGAGTTTTCGTCTGCTTATTAAAAGTGCTATAGGTCCCTACGGTCTGGGTCCTTTACACGCTATCGTACCTCGACAGAGCCAATATCGGAAATGCCAAAGTCGGAGGATTGGAGGAGCATCTCAACTTGACGTCCAACCAGTACTCCGTCGTGCTTTTGCTCTTCTTCGTCCGTTTGCCATTTTCTTTACCAATACTTCCTGACTGAAGAGATACCCATATAGGTGTCATATGTCCTATTCGAAATCCCTGCCAACATGATCCTGACGCGTGTTCGTCCGTCGATCTTGTGCGTTTTGCCTTCAACTTGATCGTCAACTCCACTTCTTACGAACAACTTGCAGCTTATCTGTCCTCTGTTTCCTATGGGGTGGCGTCGCCGCATGCATGGCCGCTATCAACAGTTGGCAGGCACTCGCTGTGGTCCGGTTTTGCTTGGGAATTATCGAAGCCGGATTCGCCCCAGGTGTCGCGTTCTATCTGTCCTCTTGGTACAAGCGTCACGAGTTGGCCAAGAGGTACTCCATCTACTATACCGCTACGGCTGTTTCGGTACGTTCGTTCGATTCAAGTATCTACACGATGTCGCTTCTAACGTGTCTTCAAATAGGGCGCTTTCTCTGGCTTGCTTGCTGGCCTCATCACGGATCATCTCAAGACGGCTCGCGGAATTGAGGGATGGAGATGGTTATTCCTTATTGAAGGCGTTGGGTCCTGCTTCGTCGGTGCGTGACACGAGCTACTTTCGTCGTCTATCGTCTGACCGTCTTCCAGCCCTTTTCACTTGGATGATTCTCCCTGACTGGCCAGCGACCACCAAGTGGCTCACTCCCGAAGAACGCGTACGTTTCCAATCCTCACGTCATTAGGCACCTTTATCTCACAGTCATCGTGGAGTCCATAGCTATCCAGCGCCTCAAGCACGACGGTATCGGTGGTGTCTCCGCTAATGGTGCCGCTGAGCCTTCGCACAGGGAATCGCTCAAACTCGCCCTCGCAGACTGGCGCACCTGGTTCCTCGTTGTCATGTACATGCTCGCGACTGGCTCTCAGACCATCCAGTATTTCATTCCTACCCTCGTCGGCCAGATGGGCTACACCGGTATTTCCCAGCAGTACATGACGATCCCCATCTACATGGTCGCCTTGGTCTCCATCCTGACGTTCTGCTTCGTCAGCGACTTCCGGAAGGAGCGCGGCAACTATGTATCGTTGACGTCGTTCATTGCTGGTATTTCGTTCATCATTGTGGTTTCGGTGAACAACGACCATGTGAAGTATGCGTTCTTGTGTTTTGCTGTCGGAGGGGTTTACGCGACGTGTCCGTTAACGCTCTTGGTAAGTGTTTTCAAATGCATACCAGTGTAACGTGCTGAGTCCTTCCTTAGTGGGTCTCAAGCGTTATCGACCATCCAGCCGAGAAGCGTGCAGTTGCTATTGCCTTGGTAAACGGTCTCGGAAATAGCGCGTCCATTTATGGCTCTTTCCTATGGCCCTCCACGGACGCTCCTCGCTACGTCCAAGGCTTCGCCACAACGACGTAAGTCTTTCATACTTCCATCGGTGTCTTCTCCGTTTCTGACGTGCTATGCGAAGTGCATTCGTGCTGGCCTTGTGCATCATGGCGCAAGTCTTCAAGTTCCTCATGAAGAAGTACCCAGCGGAGGGACTCAATGCCGAGGAAGAGCCTCGCCAGGACGAAAAGCAGAGCGACATTGCTAGTGTCTAAACATGCGTTAATGGAATGAATGATGCCCATGATCCTGTATTTTACTGTTTACTTTAGGTTCTTGACATTTATTGTATGCCTCGGATGGAATGGGTAATGAAATTGGAATGTCCCAAGTTTGCGCTGTATGAACTGAAGTCCAATGCAGGCTCTAGCTCCGAGGAAATGGGTATACGTACGGCAATCATCATACAAATCGTAGTTGAATTTGACCCTTTCGACTTGGAAAATCTTCCTATCGGCGCAATGAGATTGAAATCGACCGTGAATTCAGATAAAGCTTGGTGGCGTTCTGCGAAGATCACGAACAACGTACCATCTGGGTCATAGTACGGATCTGCCACTTCGCGTCAAATAACAAGAGCTTCTAGGGAAAACCTCCAGCTCGCATCTCTATCAAGTTGAAGATCCTCACAAGTTGTCACAGCAACCGTCAGGCAGCTTGATATAATGAGCTTGCGCAGGGAGGCGATGGGGGAGAATCGACGACTAGCGAACCAGTCAGTCAGCGTTCAGTCAGCGTGTCCCCTCATAACCGAATACGCGGGTCGACAACTCTTCAAGATGTAAATACAGTGCCTGCCTCATTTGTGGAAATGGAACACCACGGATGGTATTATCATGTCGTGAGGAAAAGGTAGTAAGCAGGAGCGATGATGATCCAGTGTTACGCAGAACCATCCACAAGTAACAGAGCATATTCCTTCTTAAGTTCCTTCCCAAGTGGAAGTTCCTTCAGGTTGCTCTGCACAACAACTGGGTACTGTTCTTAAACTTATGATCACGGCAACACACAAATCCAGAAGGAGAAGGAGATTCCACGAGTAATGGTACATACATAACATTAATGCGTTAGTTTACTTGGTATACAGAGAATTTATTCGACTTTGAGAGGCGTCGTGCGGAGGTATGGCTAAGATCAACCTTGTCAGACAGCGCTAATGACAGCAGAGTATAAATGACATACGTAGTGGACCTTGTGGTCGGGGAAGAGCGTCTTGGCCTCCTCGGGTTTGACGCTAGCGTGGATGATGACATCCTCGCCTTGCTTCCAGTTGACGGGGGTGGCAATACGATGCTTGTCGCCGAGCTGGATGGAATCAATGACACGGATGATTTCATCGAAGTTGCGTCCTGCGACAGCGGGGTAAGAGATGGTCAAGCGAATAACCTTCTTCGGGTCGATGATGAAGACGGTACGAATCTGAGCAACATGAGACATTGTGTTTAATTGAAGAAAGGACACGTACGGTGAAAGGAAGGCCTTTGTTGTCGCGGTTGGTCACATCCTGGTAGTCCAACATGTCGTAGAGGTACGACACTTTGCGGTCGGCATCCGCAATCTGATAGGCAATAAGTACCTGTCGCGCGCACATCGGGATTGAGACATACAATAGGAAACTGCACTTCAGTCGGTCCAGAAGTCTTGCCGCCAAACTCCTCGATGTCCTTGATCCACGCCTTGTGCGAGTCAAGGTTGTTGGCAGACAGACCGATGACTTTGACGTTGCGCTTGGCGAAATCAGGAGCGCGACGGGCAACCTCTCCAAGCTCCGTCGTGCAAACGGGCGTGAAGTCATCTGGGTGAGAGAAGAGGACACCCTAGCGCGACAAAATCAGCGTGAGAGGAAATGGCAGACGGGAAAAACATACCCAAGAGTCCCCAAGCCATTCGTGGAACTTGATGGGTCCGTGCGTGGTCTCTGCCTCAAAATCGGGGGCTATGCTACCGAGGCGGAGAGTGTAGTCTTTCTTTGGGATGTCAGCCATGGTCGATGCAGGAGATAAGAAGGGAAATAAAGCAAGGCGGGCTTTTATATCGATATTGACATAATCTGATACAAAGATGACGTGCTCCGGTCGCGAGATGGGTTCAGTGCGGGTCTAGGATCACTTCATTGAGCGGCCCTGTAATAGGAGGTCATCGGATGATCTGCACAAGTCGCAATCTCGTCGCCATAGACCTGATGGTGGAAGGAAAACGAGAGCATGAGGAAGCGCCAAGGCCAGCTATAGACCTAACCCTAAAGCAACAATGCACGTGCAGAGCGCGTTCGAAAGTCAAATTGAAGCAATGCAGGTGGACATTTCATTTTGTAGGCAACGGGTCTCTCGGAGCGCTGCCGAAAATCTTCAGGATCAAGGAAAGACCGCTTGTGAGGATGACAGCCACGCTGAGAAAGTGTGAGTTAACCATAGAACGCGTGGAAAGAATCTCACGAGGCGTCACGGTCTTAGGAACTCAGGAGGATAACCGAGGAAACATTGAATCACTACCGACCGCAGCTGCCAGTAAAGGCTGTACGCTGAGATTTGAGATAGAAAAAGCCAGATGGTCGTGAGAGGAGCGTCGATGAACAGACTCTCTGCTGAGAATCATCAGAAGAAAAGAGCATATTTTAAGTGAGGAAAGACGCAGACATCAAACTTCGCGACTCTAGGAGGCCAAAGACAGTGACAGTTAGGAGACACGGAGGACCTCGCTGCCAGCCGTGCTCGACTGTGGATAATATAGGGCCGCCGCCGCCGCCGACAACTTCAGAGACAGACCTGATTCTAAGTCATGATGCATACGATGTTACTATTTTTACGGATGACCAGGTCATCAAAGCAGGTTGTAACGGGAATCGTCCTGACCTGGGAAGAGGAGGGGATACAGGAGGCTCGGTTATTTCCCACGGATGACGCGACGCGTCAGTCACGTGCGCTCTCAGTCGCACTGATAATCAGGAACGATCCGGATCCCTTTCGACGCGCAATGTTTTCTACTGCTATGTCTCAATTATAAAGCCCTTCTCCATCCTTCATCCACCAGGCGGTCTGCGATAATCCATTTTCCCATACATTGGGATATTTCCTTTCGTTATTTCTTATTCCTTCCGGCATTACACCTGGACTTGCCTGCAACATACTTTCACTCGCAGGTTCTAGACACTATCTTGTCTTACTTTATGCACTCGATATCTCAAGTGGGTTTGCGGGACAGGAGACTGGCAGACGCAGTTCACCGCCGCGAATAACTAGCGCAATCCTGGTCATGGGTCCGACTCGTAGGCACACTAGCAGCATAAAGAAACTGTATAGCGCCAAGTATCACACGGCAATCGCGCACACAAATATGTTGCCCGATATGTGCCTGTGCCTGTGCCTTATTCATTTTGGAAAGCAAAAGCTTGGCTCGCTTGTCCTTGCACCCCCATCATTCCCGCGAAATGGGTGGATTTACGCGCAGCATGAGCGATGGAGCGTTCATCAACAGTCTCATTCGCAGAGCTGCGACTTCACAGGTTGCTTGCCTACTTTCTGTCCCTACCTACATCATCACCAACTTCTGTAGGGAGGTGTCTTCAGCGGCGACAACCCAGCGGATTATAATGCGTCGGACCCCATCCGCCTCTGGGTCATCCAAGTTGGTACGTAGCCTTCGGAATGGCATGACCGCGTCATGTTGCTGATCCCTCCTCCTCGTGTAGTGATCATTATTGCTATGACCCAGCTCCTGGCTCTCATCTTTGGCCGAATCCGCCAGCCGCGCGTTATAGCAGAGGTAATAGGCGGTGTCCTCCTAGGCCCGACGGTAATGGGACGCATCCCCAACTTCAAACAGTCTATCTTCCCAGGTGTGTAATGATATTCCTCGGACGGCGTCGTATTCACGTCATCTACTTACTAGACGTCGCTATGCCGCTCTTGAATCTCACTGCGACCATTGGTCTCGTCCTATTCCTCTTCCTAGTTGGTCTTGAAATAGACACACGTCTTATGAAAAGGAACATCAAGGCGGCGACTGCGGTTTCGGTTGCAGGATTGCTTGTCCCTCTTGGCCTGGGCGCTGCCCTAGGAGTTGGCGTATACCGCGAATTCATCGACCCTGCCGTCAATTTTGGATATTTTGTCCTCTTTGTAGCTGTTGCAGTCGGGATCACGGCGTTCCCGGTCTTGTGCCGCATCCTGACCGAGCTCAAACTTTTGGATACCACAGTCGGTGTCGTGGTTTTGTCTGCCGGCGTTGGGAACGATGTCGTGGGATGGGTATTACTTGCGCTGACTGTCGCGCTCGTAAATGCGTCGACAGGTCTTGTGGCGCTATATGTCCTCCTCACTAGCGTGGGATATGTCATATTTCTACATTCCCCGTCAAGTGGGGCTATCTTTGGCTCTGCCGCCGGACAGGCAGCCTGGAACAGGGCTCGCCCACTGCTCTGATGATGACTGTCACTTTGTTGATCGTCTTCATCTCAGCGTTCTTTACGGATATAATTGGAGTTCATGCCATCTTCGGTACGCCATTCTTCGATATTCCTGTGTGTGCTGTCTTAGTTTGCTGCAATAGGTGGCTTCTTGGCGGGTCTGATCATACCTCACGAGAACGGATTTGCCATCTCCTTAGTGGAAAAGATCGAAGACCTTGTAACCATCCTCTTTCTACCATTGGTATGTGGCAGACTATCTACTAGACTTCAGTTTATGATGTTCTCATCTCTACATAGTACTTCACTCTCTCAGGACTGAGGACTAATCTCGGTTTGCTTGATAATGGCATTACTTGGGGATACACCATCCTTATCTGTGTTGTTGCTTTCTCCGCCAAGTTCTTCGCCTGTGGGGCGGCGGCTTTGGGCACGGGTTTCAACTGGCGTGAGTCTGGCGCCATCGGGTCTCTCATGAGTTGCAAAGGGTAAGCGATCTTCTCGTCTTCATGACAAGTCACAAACACGTTTTACAGATTGGTGGAGCTCATCGTGTTGAATGTTGGCCTTCAAGCCGGCATTCTGGACACACGCGTCTTCTCAATGTTTGTCGTGCACGCCATCATCTTAACGTTCATTACGACCCCTCTTACGCTAATGTTCTACCCATCGAAGTACCGTGTACACACTGGCGGTGCTATCGTGAAGAGCACACCGCCTCACACAGATACTGAAGCTCGGGGCACTCGTCCTTCATTATCCGAAAGTGCCTTCAAGACTCGCTTTGCCGTAGTGCTGGACAAAATAGAGCAGCTTCCTGCAGCAATGACGCTGGCTCAGCTATTACATCCATTTGCTTCAACAGGCACAGTCGCTCACGATGGAGGGGCTTCCACTAACATCGTCCAAAAGCACTCTTCCACCTCCCCCAACATCACCATCGACGCGCTTCGTCTCATCGAGCTCACCACCAGGACCTCCGCGGTCCTCAAATCAACGGAGTCTTCTTCCCTGTTACAGAGCGACGCTGTCCTCTCCGTCTTCCGGACATTCGGTCAGCTGAACAAGCTGCTCATATCCGCTGCGCTTTCAGTCGTCCCGCACGACGAGTTCGCGACCGCCATCTCGACGCATGTGTCTGAGTCGGCTACGGAGATGGTCATTCTGCCTTGGTCGCGCGGATCCAACACTGAAGAAGACGCGGCCGGCGCGCGCAAACCCTTTGATGGCATATTTCACAAATCGTCCGCATCGTCGCACGACCAGACAAGCTCGGTCGTGTATTCGGAGTTTATCCGCCGTGTGTTCATGGGCTGTCCAAGCGACGTGGCGCTGTTCGTGGATCGGGGCTCTAATCTCAACACGGGTGCGCTGCAGTTTTTCTTGCCGTTCTTTGGTGGCCCCGACGACCGGTTGGCGCTTTCCTTCCTCATGCAACTTTGCGTCAATCCTGAAGTAAAGGCGACTGTTGTACGTGTGGTGAAGACCGACAATGCGTTGACTTCGACTAGTAGTGTGGATGATAAAGGGAAGAACGCAGAACTAGTTTCTGATGTACTTCCAAGTTTACACTACGTAAGTATCTCCTCTTTTCCGCTTTGATTATACTAATGTTACCTTGGTGCTAGACCGTCACTGCTGCCGATACGGTATACGATATCCAGAACACCGTGACGCGCCTGGCCTCAGACACTGCTGATAACATCGCTTGGAACCGATACACACAAAAATCGGCTACGTACACACCCGATACCGCCGTCTTATCCGCGCTTTCGCGTATGACCTTCGTGACAGAGGAGGCATCTGATCCCTTACACCGCGTCTTAGACTTGGTCAAAGATGAGGTGGCGCAGTCCGGTCGGAACGTTATTGTAGTGGCCGGGCGTTCAAGGAGACTGGCTGCTTTGAACCACACGGCGGAGCTGGGAAGGATTGTGGCTGAGAAAGGGTCCGCGATTGGGTCGAGTGTTTCGAAGACCGTAGGAGATGTTGGGGCTGCATTAGTTGCAGATGGGACTGCAGCAAGCTTGTTGGTTGTACAGGCTGCTGCTCGCACGAACTAAAATGTCCACATTATGATTCGTAGATGGGTGGTACAGCGGTAGACACCATTTGTTGTGTAAATTACTTTGACTTGACGACGTTATGTTCTAGTGACTGGTGGTACTAGACCGTTAATCAAAGAACTGGCGTATGCCACATAATCAGTGGGGAAGAACACTGCTCTTCTCCACGACGCTATAGCAACCGATAGGTACGCCATATCACAGTGGAGTAGATATAGGTAGATATTCATCTTAGTAGGCTCCGAAGACCCGTTAAAATGGCAGAAGAGGCACGAAGAGTGGTCCAATGATTGGTATAATCTTAGTTTAGAACGAAGGAGAACGTCTCCGTAATGTGAGGTTGAAATTACAAAGAAACTCGTCCGCAAGCCCTGTTGGCGTAGTGGTAGCGCGTCGCACTTGTACATTATGTAACATGCGAAGGTCATTCGTTCAATCCGGGTACAGGGCATTTGTTGGTCTGGTGAATTTTTTAAGGTGGCGCAGTGTTGATAATTCCCCCGCCCGGTTAATAACATGGGCGGGCTAGGGTTGCGCAGTATATTCCCCGAGGCGGTTAGTAACCTCGGCGGAATATACCCCCATTTTGGGGTGTGTTATTAACGGTTAGTAACAGTTAATAACCGCACACGTGATGTAATGTGGCGTATTTTCCCCGTCCCAAGCAAAATTTTCTTCTCAGGCCCTCAGAAACCTCTTGAATGGCTGCAAAATAATCTAATGTAAGTTCTACTGATCTTCTGATGTATGTATTGAGTCTAGTGGCTCATTACCAGCCATCTTGCCTGCAATCACCCTTCTCCCCGCCGATCCCGCCCCAATGCGCCACCCCGCCCCACCTGTTCACATGACTGCATCATGTGATGGGTTAATAATGCCCAAAAACTTACCTCTCGAAGGGGTGTTATTAACCGGTTAATAACCGTTAATAACCAGTTAAATATCGAACGGCGCGATATTATAGGTATCCTGCGCAACCCTAGGGCGGGCGCCGGGATATACCCCAATTTTTGGGGTGTTATTAACCTTGCCGCCCTCATTCTGTCTAGGGTGGTGCAGTAAACCTCCCGGGGGTGTTAATAACGGTATTGGCTCTAGTTTTGAAACCGTTAGTAACGGTTTCGATACCAGCACGTGCTTTGCACCACGTGATGTGGCGCAGCGGCCCACCGCCCTGATCCCGCCTCTGTGCCGCCAATTCTTGCTTGTCCTCAGCGTCGGCGCGCCGTCACGTGAAGAATCGCGTGCTGATATCGAAACTAGGGTGGCGGAAATAAGTGTAGGTTTTTTACCAAAACACTTATTTACATGTAAATTACAGTAAATTACCTGGTAAATTACATGGCCGGCTGAGGGTCAGATTTTGGGTGGTAATTTACCTGTCACGTGCACCCGTCCGGCGCCGCCACCAACCCATTTGCGGACATATATCAGTGTCGGCACAAGCCCGACTAGTTGAGGGAGGTGGCTGTAGTGCCCTAAAGCCAACCAGTGGCCTGGGGTGACTCAGAGAGCTGTTTTAACAGCATTTTCTGAAGAAATTTTGAGAACTTTTGGAAGAAAATTTGCGCCGCAAAAGGTGTCACGTGATCGGCACGTGCGTGGTAAATTACCTGGTAAAGGGTAAAACGGTCATTCTGAGGGCATTTCAGTGCCACAGGCACTGCGGCACAGCCGCTGAGGGCATTGCTGAGGGGAATTCGGTCAACGACCGTTTGCTCAACGGTTTTCAATCGCTTTCCGGCAACTTTTCGGTGCGCGTTCAGTGCATGTTCTTTCAATTACGTACATGGTTCGGGCCATTGTTCCGCTGATGTTCTTTGATGCTTACTCGCGATCACATCTTTCCCTCTGACCACCACAGCACGACGACACTGTCGTGTTCGGAGAACCCCTGGAGTCTCTTCTACCTCTTCTCTTCTCTTTTCTCGCTTTCTGCCGCTGATTTAGCTTAGCGCCAGCCGCTGCGCCCTCGGATACGTTCCGGGGCGCATTCTGGTGTTCGTCTTTGCGACGACACTAATTTAACAAGGATCTGGCACGCGTAAGCCCTCACAAGCGAGGCAGCACTTATATCAGACCGTTCTCTTTGCACTTGGAACATAAAATTTGCTTCATTGCCCACTGGAACGATTTCTTGCATTTATCTGCGAAATGACCCCTTCTGGATGGACCGCGACACGCGTTATCCCTTACTACACGGCTGCACTATCAATGGATGGTGGGCACTCACTTGCAGAGGTCTATACCCCGCCATCTATGCTCGCGACATCTGGCACTCTTCTTCACGACAGCGGGGTTTAATGTGCACGCACAGCGTCAAAGCCCTTTTGGACGACGTCTCATTATCCGCGCTGTTTGAACCGGGCTGAATGGTGTCACGGACACATCTAGCCTCACATGGTATGTATTCTTACAATTTATTATTGTTTCTATTTAATGTATCTTAGTTTAATGTATCCAATTGCTCCCCTCTAACCTCTATCCACCTCTTGTATCTACCACTTTTTCGTTTCTGGTATGTGGGTCGCTCTCTTGGGCTTTCCGCGCCACAGCGAAAACAACCAGCCAGCGAGTATCGGGAGATCTGTTCCCCGTTTGAGATCCTCGGGGAAAATGACGAGTAACCCGTACCCGATATGAGTACTATACCATTAGGTTCGGGGCGGGAGAGCTCATGAGCCCCGCCCCCGATCCGTGCTTTTCACTACCTCAGAGTAATTCTATTATATTTCGTGTTTAGGCATTTATTGTCATATCATGCCTTCTGATACAAGATTTATGTACGAGTGCCAGTTGTTAGAAAATAAGAAATCAGACTCTCAACTCTTCGTGGCCTTTTTTTTAAAAAAAAGAGAGTGAGGGGGAGACGCCCTGGATTCGAACTCTCGCTCTGAGCGGTCGCACAGTCGGCATCTCGGCATAAACGGTCAAACGGTCGACCGTTTGTGGGTGGCTGTGCCCCTCAGAACGGCGGGGTTCCTTGGTAAATAAGTAAATTACATGCCCTCCGGAGGGCCGCTGGTAATTTACAGGTAAATATCTGGGCCCGGACTTATTTCCGCCACCCTAATCGAAACCTTCCTCCCGACCTCCGACAGTTTCAATACCGTATTGATACCATTAGTAACCACATTGACAATAAATCCAATATTATTGCGATTCGCAAGTTCTTGTTGGCGGGGCTTAAGGAAGCAACAACAATTTTGAATATTTTTCTGCACAAGGATGTAACAGAACAATGGAAGACCAAGAAGAATTAAAAAACGGTGTTACAGTACATTCGTGATGTCGTGGACTCTAAGGCTTCACTGCTGGAAGCGTGGCCTACAATTTCGATCACGATTGTGACGCTTCTGACTTTTCCCTCACTACACGTCTCCCTTCGGCCGGAGCAGCAAGATTCATCAACCCTATGACGAGCACAATCGTAAGCAAACTCCATCCAATCCAAGCGAACGCCAGAATCGTCGTCAGGATGTTGCACTCCTTGCCGCTCACAGGACAATAGTTCTTCCCTGGAAGAATTCGGTTCTGTAGTAGCATGGATGTCAGATGCCAAACAATTATCCAAAACACTCAGACTGACCGTAGTATCCACCGCACCGACAAGCCACATCACCCACAAAACGAACGCCCCCGCCATTTCCAGACGAATGATGCGAGTAGAAAGGAGTAAGACGAATCTGGGAACGATTTTGAGTGTACAGATGGCGAAGGTCCTATGCATACGTACGCAATCGGAACCCAGAGAATCGCGAGAATGGAAGATACAAGCAGTTCGACGACGATAGGTTCTGAACAAGAGACACTTTGGTCAGCACTGAAAGAGCCCTGTTCCCTGAACGAAACCCACCATAGGATCTGCCGATATGCTCTGTGATATGCACGCGGTAGGCAGTCAGTCCGAGGAGAACACATGCGACCATCCACTACGACGCCATGTCAGTGTGAGGATATAGCTGCGACGAAGTTATCTTACGAGAAGGCCATACACTGCGTAGGTGGGGAATCGACCAATAGCCATGATTAAAAGGCAGAGAGAGAGAGGGCAAAAATCGACAGGCGGTAGGCGTCAACAGACTTGCCGTGTATCACTTCTTGGCCATATTTTATAAGCGGATACTAAGAATACGACAGAATCACACCTCCTCCTTGCGGCACCGACGAATATAACCTTCTGGCGCAACAGAAGCCCTTGGCTTGAAAGTTGAGTCAGACGTGAAGCCATGGGACCACTTTACACCGCTGTATTACTCGACATGAACCTTGGGAGGTGTAACATGTTGGCCAGATGACCGGTAGAGATGAAAGAGATGACGAAGACATACGAAGAGAAGGTATCATTAGTGAGCTTATTATGCGGCCGCCGCCGCGACTGCAAGCCAGTCGAAGACACCACAGCTAGTTTTCCGAATATCGCCGACTTCCTCAGTGGTACGGGCGTCATAGAAAAGCAGCCTAGAACAAAGAGATACGGTAGTCGGCGGAAATTGCAGTATTCAGGAACCTGACGAGTCATTCTCACCTCAAACAACACGGTCTTCTTTCCCTATTCTTGAAGTCTGTTATTGAATGTGTCATAAATAGAACGACAGAAGGACCATATACCTCACAGATCGCCCCAACTGCTGTCCCGCCGCCACCGCGAAGAATTCCGTCCTATGAAAAAATAGCGTCGAATCACCATGCCACCGAGAAACCTTCTACACAGGGCTCGTAGCATTCCTCTCTTTCCAGAGCGGAAACTCGTCTAAATCGATATCGCTGGAGCAGTCTAGACGTACGCGAAGCTGATGAAGGAGTCGTGGAATCCCGTACCATGACCGTTGGATTCTATTCAATCAAGGAAAAAAAGATAACAATGAGGTGATTTGAGTCAATTGAGAGCTCCAACTTCGTTACGGAAGTCGCACTGGCAGGGTACGCAGTGGATACGCGTCGTGGGGAAGAGTAGATCATGTGTTCAAACATTCGCGGACATGGGCGTCCATCACGGATTTACAGGGAAGAGGAGCGACGGAATCGGCCGACCAGATGCCATGATGTTACTCAATACTGGGAGTATAAGGTTCATCTATCAAAGCGCGTCAATTGGCATCGTGAGCGTTTTGAATGAAGAGAGTGCAACGGGGTTAGCCCGTTGGTTAGCCAACATCTTGATCTAGGGTCGTCCCGGAGCCTGCCGAGTATGGAAGCGAATGATACAAGTTCTAACATCTAACAAAGATTAAACCAAAATACACGGTTGGGAACATTGTTACAGAGTACAACATGATGCATTGATGTCGAAGTATTAAACTATCTCTAGAATATAAGTCGTAGCTGAAGAGGGCATCAAGTACTAGCGTTGAAAGGAATAATGGTCATGAGAGGATCATCAGAAAGGAAGCACAATCTTTTTAAACCTGACCCGCTGCCTCTGCGGCCTTCTCGTGAATGATAGGCTTTTCCTTGGGCGTCCTGGTAGCAGCGAGATGCATCAAACCCATAACAATGACGATAGACAACAAACTCCAACCCATCCACGAGAAAGCCAGGATCGCGGTCAGGATATGACATTCCTTTCCACCAGCGACGCAGTAGTTCTTCCCAGGAAGGATTTTGTTCTAGGAAGGGTGAACTCAATATTGCTAGCGCATCAAGGGATGTTTACCGTTGTGTATACGGCACCAACGAGCCACATTACCCAAAGAACGCAGGCACCGGCGACTTCAATGGGTACGATGCGCTTCGACCGAGTGTGGGTCGCTTCGGGATCCCCCATTAGCATGAGTGACCTGCAAACAATGGATAAGAGATGGCCAACGATAATCAAGCACAGTACGTACGCAATCGGAATCCAGAAAATAGCCAGTGACGAGGAAACAATCAACTCGACCATAATCGGTTCTACAAGATCTATCAGTGACCGGCGGTTCAGGCCTTGCGTTGGAAAACTTGCCATAAGATCCAGGCTCCGTGGGATGCTCTGGAGATAGGTTGTAAGTCCCCAGCTGCGGTTCACATCGAGAGAGTCGTATACATACCTGTTCATGAGCATGATTAATCAAGCACGTTCATCGAAAAGTCGGACATACCAATTGATCCCTGGTGTTCAGTGAGGTGAACACGATATGCAGTCAAGCCAAGTTCGACGCAAGAGATTATCCACTGTGTTCTCCATCAGCGCGCGTATCTACTTCCCGTCATCATATACCTTCGACTTACGAAGAGACAGTAAACAGCATAAATAGGAAGTCGACCGAACGACATGATTGGGACTGTGGTTAGAGAGGCAAACGTTGCCAGAGGCTATGAGAGTGTCAATACTCGAGGATGAAAGGACGACTGAATGCAGTGTGCCCCTCATCCTTTAAAAAGCGACAAGCGGAACATCGAGAAAGCGTGAAGACCCATCTCGACTGTATGCGTCATAGTAGACTAAGACTTGTTGAGCAACGGCGAATTGTCTGGGTCGGGATGACTTTGCCCCGAACCACCGACAGAGAACAGCTGACTCATTATACTCAGCGAAACCACACAGTCCGCAACTACATGAGTACGTCGGCGAGTCTAGGTAAGTCAGCAGGACTCCAAGCAGACTTCCTGTTCTCGACGAATCCATCCGCTGTCAGTCGCACAAATTATCATTGGACGGCCTGGATGCAGGCTGAGTCAAAGATAACATCACATCGGGGATTGACGTGCAGAAAAGAAGGATCTGAGAGAACGTTAGGCCAGTACATGCGCCGGAATGGCTAGACAACCTGAATTTAGGTTGATGGTGAAAAGAAAAGCGGAACGGCGGTAGACTCGGCCCGGTGCCGACAATAGCCGCCACGAGCCGCCACTCACGTGGCGTGTTCTTTTTGGATATCGATAATCGCTCAACTTCAACCGCCACTGCGATACACCCACTTTTCGCCCGATTGCTCTGCGATGTCCAAAAGCAACAGAATGAATCAAATCATGGTAACAAAATAGTCTTTGAAAACGCCGACTAGAAGTTAATTAATTAATACAGACCGCGGCTCTTGGCGATGCTTCGGTTCTCGCTGTGCGCGAGCTAGAGCAGATGTTCTCGATAAAGGAGGCCACCTTACTAAACACGCACTCCCCGTTATTCTCTGCCACCTAAATCGACAAAACATGATTCCAATCGAAGCTAGCGACTGGGCTTCGTCGCCAAAGACCCTTAATGCCCTTTCATGCTTCGGGATGATAACCTCCGCATTTCGACAATGTGCGGCGGCCTCTGTTCCGCCCATGGAGAGTGTCTACGAAGAGCTGACGGATCCACTATGGCCATTAATCGTGGACTGGTCGCTGTATTTCATACGCCGTACACGCATCCTCGAAAACGACGAGGATGCTATCCGTGATATCGAAGTAATTTCGTCGCTGGAGCGTGTAATACACGCGTTGTCCACCTGGAGGGGCGTCGCTAAACGTTATCTCATGCCCAATGCGGATAACGACGAGTTCCTGCAGACCCTCGCCAGCCTGTGGATTGTATGCATGGGTTCTTCTTGGGCAGTTGCAGGCGACTTGACTCATGTCTTGTCAATGGTCATTTCCGGGGAAGCATCCCCAGGACGTGTCGGTCCCATAACAGAGGCGTTCCAATCAGAACTGCCTGGGGCGGTTTCTAGGGCCGTTTTGTCGTCGGTCATCTCGCTAGCGGCGGAGGATGTGCTTGACCTGGATCAGGCCATGTCGGTTCTATCCTTACTCTCCATCTGCGCCAACAATCAGGATGTACTTCCCCAGTTGGTCGAGAACGGAGTAATGTCCGGGCTCACACAGCTGGCTCGTCGAATGACATCTCGGCGCACGCCGCCCAAGAACTCGATCCTACTCGTAAAAACCATCCTTCGACTGTTCTCGACCATCCACAATTTGATGATCTTCGGCTACAAAGCAATTGTTCGTGCTGTTGAGGCGCATGTATTGGAAGCAGCGCTCAGAGCAGAAGCATGTTTCACCCGACTCGGCGCTATCGAGGGAGACGATGCGGATTCATTGATGCAGCTGTGGCAAGAGATTATCGATGGCGTCATCCACTACCTCATTTATCGTTCTGTCGTGACAGCGGCGCGGAAGGACATTAAACGCGTCGAAAGGAACGGACTTTTGGCTCGTATCGACCCCAATCGCCGGTTCCTTCAGAAATGGCAGATCTTCACAGACAGCGTCGCGTCACAATATCAACAAAATAGTGTTTTCAAGAACGTGATGCTCTCTAAGTGTGGTAATCTTCGCGTACGTGAACGCGTAATACTTCCCCTTTCAGATACTGACGACCCCAGTGCGCCCGCTGTCTCGGAGAGTTCGGACACAATGCTCCCTTGATGAGGAAACGATGCTCAGGCTGCCTTCGAACGGCATACTGTTCGATGACATGTCAGCGGATTCATTGGAAGAATGGCCACAAGTACGACTGCAGCACAGTCGCAAGTTAGTCCCACACACAGTATTCATAGTACCCGACGCTAACGCTAGCGTTCTTCTATTAGATGCCTGTGGCATACTGGATGTCGCGATACCACAAATAGACGAGGAGATAATCATGTTTCATGCTAGCCACGATGCCGACCTCTATGTGGACGAGATTGCTTCGGCGAAGCTTCATACAACGGTGACTTCGACTTCAGCGACGGAACTTCCTGTTATGCAACTGGACTACCGCACTTCTTCTGATCACGGTCGCGTCCAGATCACTTCGGCGTACCTACAGGACTGCCGCAACTTCTGGTCGGTCAAGGAAGAGGCGACTTGGTACAGTTATTTGCACCAAGCTCAAAAAATGGTAAACGAGGGGTCGGATCTCGTCCTCGTTGTCACTCCGTATGCGCCTCTGATGCCTGCTACTCGCTTGACAAGCATTCAACGGCTAAGCTCCAGGCAACACAATTTCTCCTGTATCTGACATGTTAATGAGTAGCCTTCCGGTGTAATCAATGTTCGGCTTGGGTATGTTCCTATCGTACATCGTGGACGGGACAGCGCATCGTGTCCGTGCCACCGTCAACTCATGATGTCGCCAACCCAGGATAGCGTCAACTCATGACACTCGCAGTAATAATTTTTTTCCCAAGAACGAACACGGACATCCGAGTGGCGAGCGGAAGATGCAATTTCCGGTAAACAAGCATAAGGACACAGGCAGCTGTTCAGTTCAGGAAGCGCTGGTGCCCTGCTGATTGGCGAGGTCGATCACCGGACCGGATACGAGTTACCATTTTGCATGTTGAATTTCAACCATGATGTCGATTACTCCAGATGCGACTTTTATGGACGTGCACCGACACCAGGAGTATATAAAGGGAAGGAACTGGCTGTAACCTCAGTTCACTACCTCCCATCACTTCTCCCATCATGCGTCTGATCACCCCAGAATTCGAGCAGGTCTCTGATGCTGTGGACACTGGTGCTCTCCCCTCTCTCGCCGTCTTGAAAAGCGCCAGCTAACGACACGTATCAGTGAACATTCTCAAAGGCAACATTGCAAAGGACGCCGCGTGGAACAGTCAGTCCGAGTTTGACGAGTCAAAGGACAAAACGCAGTTCCGCAAGTATGAAGAGGCTTGTGAACGCGTCAAGAAGTTTTATCTCGAGCAACACGGTGGGTGCTTCGAGCTCCACGGAGCTGGCATATCCTGATCCGCTTTGACAGAAAAACAAACCATGGACTTCAACATCAGAGCGCGTGTCGATTTCCGCAAACACGTCAGGGCTAGAATGGGTATATAATATATTCTGACGCACTCAATTGGTTGCACGAGTAACGCGATCTGTCTTCTCAGGAATCTGGGAAGCGATGGAGAAGCTGAACACGCTGGTCGACGACTCGGATCCTGATGTATATGCGCCTGTTTCCTACTCAAACCATGCTCATCGATCGATAGACTGATGTGTCCCAAATTGAGCACCTCCTTCAGACCGCGGAAGCCATCCGCCGCGACGGAAAGCCCGAGTGGATGCAGGTCGTGGGGCTCGTCCACGACCTTGGCAAGCTGTTATACATCTTCGGATCCGAGTGAGTTTCACGCTGAAAGCTTAGCTTGTGTGGCAGAAGCTAACCTGATTGCTCGCAACCAGGGGACAGTGGGATGTCGTTGGTGTGAGTCTGCCACCACGTTGTCGTTTCGTCCTATCTAACTCCTTTCGTCCCCCACAGGACACGTTTGTTGTCGGATGCAAGTTCTCGGACAAGATCATATACCCTGGTTCTTTTGCCAACAATCCAGACTCTTCTGACGCGGTCTACTCGACAGAGTATGGCGTGTACAAACCTCACTGCGGCTTGGAAAACGTCATGTTATCTTGGGGCCATGACGAGTATCTGTACCACGTCCTTAAAGACCAATCGTCCCTTCCAGATGAAGGTTTGGCGATGATTAGGTATCACAGCTTCTATCCGTGCGTCTTTGTCTTCTAATGAGCGTGCTGGCTGCTGATAAGATGACAGATGGCATAGAGAAGGTGCCTATTCGCATCTGACCAATCCCTCAGACGAAAAGGCACTCGCTGCAGTTCGCGCGTTCAATCCGTATGACTTGTACAGCAAGAGTGACGAGCCGGTCGATCCCGCCAAGTTGAAGCCGTACTATCAGTCGTTGATTGAGATATTCTTCCCGGAAGTTATCGAGTGGTAGAGTGTAGGAGCTGTAAAGGACATTGGCTTCGAAGTGTACGTTTTATCTACTTGGGAAATATATAGACACTAGTAGGGTATTCTTGCTCTGGGCACAAGTAAAATACATGTCGAGTGGTGAACGATTCAAATAATTGGCGCCGGTCTTTCATACCGGAACGTCACCAAGCCCTTTGGGGGCGAAGAAAGGAAATACTTCTTATATGTCAACGGAAGGCAGCGAACTAACAACCAATGCTCGATCCTGCACTTCAACTCCTCCGCGTCCTTGTTACGCGTCAGTGCTGAATACACGACGTGGAACGTCAACTTTCTCAAATGGGATAGGTTTTCTGCGCATAGAACGCGGTCCAGCGAATCCCATAGAACCGGCTGAGGAAACGCGACATCAAAGGGTTCACTGTACTCAGTCTGAATGTGAATCTGGATGTGGATAGATCGTAGGGGTGAGTGCGGCGGGAGATTCTCGAGCGCTCGAAGGTGCCATTCCCATAATGTACAACTGCCTTCGGATGTGTCCAAGGTTATGTTGAACCGCAGGTGCTTGACCTGGGAAATGTCAAGCTGAGCGGCGACGTCGTAATCTACATCTATCATGAAATGAGCAGCTGACATACTACGAGCAACTGGAGCGGAGAGTGCGTACTGGAAATCTCCAGCGTTTCAAGTGACGAAAACCTCGTCATCAACTTCTGAGTAAAATTGACGATTTCGACGGTTCTTATGTCCATACTCAGTGTACGCACATCGTGCAATGGGCAGAAGCTGTCATCGGAGAAGAAGTCGAGCATTAGCTGGAAATTGCGGTTTCCTGTACGGCCGAATTCAAATTGCAACGTCTCGAGGTCAAGGCACAGGCCTTGGCAGACATACTGCAGCCCGTAACTTTCTGCAGACTCGGAGTTGGTATCCAACTGATTCCTCCAATTCCAGCGCTCCACTATGAATGGCAGCATATCAAACGTCGACGACTCTATGTGTAGCGCTTTCAGATGGACGGAGACAGCAGCAATGAGATGGACGAGTTTAGTGATGCTGAAATTGCAGGAGTGGAGCTTCAATGTTGAGATGGGAAGTAGGGAAAGGGCCTTGCAGAATGGCTCGTCAACGTTTATGTCTTTGAATTTTGAGCAAATGAGAGTGTTAAGATTCACGAAGGTGGAGATTAGGCGAGGGAATGGGCGGGAGCCAGCTGCTCTGCTCCGAAGAAAGGGCGAAGTTCGCCGACAGGACAATGGGGGCTATGTGTGGCGCGCCCACGAGTGCATTTACGGCGCCTTTGGGGTCGCGGAGATGCGAGGGAATGACGAGCTGGTGAAAGACGTATTCGCGGATGATGGGCGCTGTGTCCCGCCAGACGAAGCACATCTTTGCGAGATCTTGTTTGGATGCACGGCTTTCGAGGAGTTTGTTTAAAATGAGGATCTTGATTTCTAGCGGGAGGTCAATGAAATGGTGTTTCCCCTCCGTGAGCGCCATCTGGGTGGTTCTACAAGAGATATTAGTATGTGGAGCGGATCATGGCTAACGGTTTCAAAGCAAAAGCAATGTTGATCGACTGTTGTGCAGAACCATTTGGAAATAACAGGGTATCAAGGACGTGCTGTTGATGTTACAAGTACACCAGGAGGGTAATGACAGGAGGAGAATATGCATTCAAGAACTTGAAGTGCACATGGATCCTAAATTCAGCAAGCTTACGTTGAGGGAGTGTCGCTCTAGGAGGCTCTGTTATCGTTACCAGTGGTCTCTGCGCTGTTGCATGGTTGGATTCAACGAAGATTAGTGTGCTGGAAGTTGAGATGAACATTTCTAAAAACGTTGTACTCCTTGAATAATTTACTGGTGTTTACAATTACAGTCCACCTAAACAACCCTTCCCAATACCTCAGATACTCCTCCAAATGTCTCTTATCTAAACTCGTACTCAACACCATCGCCCTGGAATCCTTCTTCGTCTCCCCTGTGCCAAGGATAACCCGTCCAGAAGCCATCCTCAAAAAGTCCTGCTCCAAGAAATGCATAACCTTGTACGCAGGAGTCTTATCCCCCAACACCCTTACCCGCTCCATCCATTCGTCAAATGATATCAACGGCAATCCCATCAAACTCGAAAAATCACCGAGGACCCCACCCCACGACTGTCGCGACGGGTTCTCCATATGATACATCGGACGGAACCGCTCAGAGAACGCCAGTTCAACAATAACCTCCCCAGCGCGGTTCACAGGCATCCACGAAAGCGACTACAACGCAGACAAGTAAGCATCTATCAAGTCAAAGACCAAATCACTCACCCCCTCAACACGCGGCAACGCACCCAATATCTTGGACGCCCGTATAACAATCGGGAAATGCTCAGTCTCATTCCACGCGCCGCACCCCTCCGCACCCGTCATCTGCCCAATGCGTACCGAGCTCCCCCGGATAAGCTTCATCCCATCCTCACCATACAAATGCTCAGCCGTTTGCACTACCCTTTCACACACCCACTTGGCCTCGGGATACCCGAACTCCGCCGTGTACATCGCGCCTAAAGGCGTCTCGGGAACCTCATAAGGACCATCGGGATGGAGGACGGGATATCGCCCGGCGACAGCGATAGAGGAGGCGAAGAGGAGGCGGGTCCGGTGGATGTAGTTCTCGGATGAGAGTACACATAGTTTAAGCAAACTGACGAGCCCAGCAACGTGTGATTCAAATGAGGCAATGTGCCTGTTGAAGTTGACCGGCCACGCGTTGTGGATAATATGGGTAACGCGCAGAAGCTAGAGAGACCAACCGGTTAGTCAACAGAATAAAACGTTGAATGCTAAACATACCTCAGGATCAGTCCACTCGACAGTGCTAAGCTCGGCATCCAAAAAAGATACTCGCTCCCAAGTATCCGCATGCACAACAGCGCCCCTACGCTTCATCAACCCAACCTGTCTTTCCTTCGGATCCGAATCATCCCCACGAGCACGGTTGACACAGATAACACGCTCTACCGAGTCGTCACGAAGTAAGCGTGCTAGCAAGAAGCACCCCAAGCTTCCAGTCGACCCCGTAAGCAGAACGACATGACCCTTTCGGGCAACCGGCACCGCGTTTCTCTTCCTCGCTCGAGTCTCCCTCGCTGTCCGCGAAAAGGCAACAAGCTGCGCCCTATACTTCTCCACCATCGCCTCCATGGTCTCGATCCGTCGGTCTTCGCTCGCCTGTTCATCGTCCACCTCGCCTGCTAGCAGCTTGGCGACAGCAGCTGTCAACTTGTCCAAAGTCGGATGCTGGAAACAAAAGTCGGACTCGACGTCCGCGTCCTCGATGGCGCGGGGCAGATCAGGTGTCGCACGCAATCCGGCAACAATCGCCCTGCGCAGTCTCGTCGCCTGAAGACTGTCCATCCCAGCCTCAAAGAAATCCACGCCATCCGCCCTCCCATCGCGGAATTCGGGCACACCCCATACGTCAAACACCATCGCCCTCAGGATGAGCTTCACATCCCTGTAAACGGTACAGCCCTTCCACCATCTGCCTGCTCATACGCCCGTCCAATCTCCTCCTCAAACAACTTCACATTCGCCTTGCGCTGCAAGCTCCCCTTATCCGTCCTCACAAACGGCTTCGTCGCCTCCCGTGTGAAGATCACCATCTCTCGTGTCACCTTCCCATGCTTATCCGTCAACGCATTACCCTTCTCCAAGTATTCCCAAAACATCTCGTCCGGCTGTGGGTCCCCGATGAGCTCAACGATGATACCCATCGCTTCCCGGCCGTCACCAAACGCCAGGACATCCTTAACAGATGGATGTTCGGAGACAGCCCGTTCGATACCAGCTGGGCGGACTTTCTCGCCGGTGGCAAGAACTATGAGGTCGTCCGCACGGCCCATGATGCGGTATTGCGAGGAGTCGCGAGGATTCACGACGAGCAGGTCTTGCACGACATATGGTTCGTCCCAGCCCGGAGCACGTCCCACGAGACGGAAGGTCTTGCCGTCTCCGGCCGGTTCAAAGACTAGACCGATGTCTTTGCGTGCGATAAGATAGTGCCAGTCATAACCAGCCGGGAGGCGCTGGACAGTCGCGATCGCACCAATCTCAGTTGCACCTACGAGTAGACAATGAGATACCGAATATCAATCGATCGAGATAGCTCACCCCAATGATTAAGCAACTTGACACCATGCGATGTAAGCTCTTCGGCTACCGATTCCTTCATAGGTGCACCGCCAATAACGATGAACTCGAGAGCCTTTAAGGTCTCAATGCCAACGCCTTTCGGCAGTCGAAGAATATCCTCCAAAATAGACGGAACCGAGAACATTGTCTTGGCATTGGTCGCTTCCAGAACCTGCAATGTCGAACGTGCAGTAGGAATAACAGTCGCTGGGGGAGAACAAAAGGCATCCCAATGGATAAAGAAAGCGAGGGGGCTAACAGTCCAAACCCTGCACAACGAATAAAGTTAAATACAGATATTGAGAAAGCGAAGCGAAAAACATACATGATACAAAGGCAACGTCGACACGTTGAACTGGAACGGGTCATCCTGCGGCGGTAAATTATGGTTGTTCGCATAGGTCAACATGTATGCATGAGCATGATATATCGGCTTCGGTAGACCAGTTGTCCCAGACGAATGTAAGATCAACGAATCGCGATCGCCATACTTGAACTCGGTGTATGTCGGCGGGATAACGCTGGGTGCGGGCCCGTCGACGAGCTCCAGATAACCCGGCGCGTCAAAGAACGCAGGTGTAGCAGTCCAGTGTCTGCGTTCAAAAGGTCTTCTGCCTCCTTGGCAGCACGAGCACTTGCGCACTAATGAGGACTGCAGACGGATTGGTCTTCTTTGATAAGATGGGCAATAGCCACAGGTGTCAGACGAGCCGACAAACAGAGGACCTGAGATTACGACATTAGCTTCAAGCGTCAACGACAAAGACGAATCGACGTACGGGTGTTCCTAACCGATTCAATGCAGCCATGTACATGAAGATGCCAATGTCGCTGCCTAACAAGATAGCGACAGGCGGTACCTTGGTGTCCCTGGACGTACGCCCCGGAGTCGCACCAGACTGGACTAACCATCCCGATGCGTTCTCCACCGCCGCCTGCAGCTTAGCGAACGTAATCTCGAATGGCGGCGCGTCCCCAACGCGACTCTGCAGCCCGAATATATGGTCGGGGTTGTGTTCCGCGTCGAACTCGATAAGCTCAGGAAGAGAATTGACGCCGTCTGGGTGGTCATTGCCGTAACCGGTGTTGACGTGGGGGCGAATGAAAGTACTGCGAATGTACCCTGGAGACATGGCGAAAGTTGAGCGTTCGAAGGACATTGCGCGTTTTTTGTAGGAGAGCGTGAGACGCGGAGTTGATGGTGGGATTTCCTGCTCCGATGATACCGCTAAGATTACGTTGGTGGAAATCGACATCGCAGTATCATGTTCGGAAAATGCGGGGGCTAAATCCACAGGTTGAGCCTGGGCTGATCGGGCTGATCCGACGCGTTTACGGTGTTTGACATCAAAAAGATTCGCAGCGCCAACGTCTGGCTTCCACATCGTGTTCCGTGATGAGGACCCACTTTCCAGGGCTTTTGATGGTAGACGGCGCCGGCCACGGAACAGTGTGGGCGATGTGTAGCCTGCAGGCGGAAGCGGAGGTGATGATTGACTTCTATATATGCGGGCAGTCCTGTAGCAGTCTCATCATGATCTGTCGCTGGATGTGATTCAGGGAGCACAGCGTGCGAAAACCGCAGACAACGACAAGCCCAAGTCACTCGACAGTGTCAGTTGCCGTTGGCGACGACGGTAGATTATGGTTGGCGACGTCGTCCTCTGAACATATACGCTAGGCATACAAAGTGCTCAACGGTGCTGAAAGCGAGCGGTAGCACATATTGGCGCGTGCAAGTAGCATAGCGTCACTGTCGACAATGGCAGCGGCGGTGCGGCGGCGACGGATGATCATCATGATGGTGGGTCACTGGTTGGTCTAGAGTGACTAGGTCACATTTGTCACACGTGTATCTCAGTTTCTCTGTCTACGCGTACACCCAACGTATACCGCCCTAATACTCGTAACTTTGGGTTCCAGCTCCGTCGATATGACGGTTCATTTATTATGCTTAACCAAGAAATTCCCTTCAAGTTCTGACACAAGCATCTGAGAATTCTATTCCTCTCCCTCTCTACAACGCAGAACAAACATTCCACTACTGCATTCAGCTTCTTCTCGCTTTTTTACAAGACGCTGCTCCCCGTTCTCGCCTTGACTACACCTTCCCCATTCTATTGTGTATTAGTCTTAGAAAAACAGCATACACGCCTCTGAAAGCCTGGGAGGATGCTTCGGAGCTTTTGGACATGGTACACAAGGCAATCGCAGCTGGTCCGTTGCACCAACCCATCGATGAACGCCGATCTTCTTCGTGCGACTGGTAGCGAGTCTAGTTCCCAACATTCTCCTGCAAAGCTCCCGCCGCACTGGCCTTCAAGGTGATTGGTCCCCTCAGTCTCTTGCGGTCAACGAACCCAGTGCCAGTGAAGCAGATCTACAATGCCAGTACAGACCACAATCACACTGCGAATACATAATTCTTGTTTCCGTGTCTCTATTATGCTGAGGCATTCGCTATTACTTGGCGCGTACATGAGAATGGATATGCATTCGGAGGGTGTGGCAAGCACTTACCGTCTCGTTCATCATGCAACGGTACTTGTTCCTCCAAGTCGACGCTATCACAGGGATCTACAAGAGTAACTGTAAAAAAACGCCCGATAACAAGTAGTCCCAGAGGCGCAGACCTATCTCTGCCGTTTCCTCGACTCGTGAATCCGCAAAAAATCCAGCGACGAAGGTGAAGACCTTCCACAGAGCGGATACCATGGCGAACGTCGCCACAAAGACGCTCACAATAGCCGAACCGATAGGCTTCAATTGAAACACTGGTCGAAGGTACGAAAGGACCACCGTACGTGCCGCAGAGGGTACTGTCGGCCAGATGTCGCATGGGCTGCAAAATGCCTGCCAAGGAATGTCATCGGTAAGATTATTGCGAGGTGACGTTGCGTGATAATCCTCCATGTTTTCGTCGAAAAACGCAGGGCTTTGATAGATCTGATTCCCCAGAAGAATGCCAAAATCGAGCCGAATGATATGATAGGTTGCCCGCATTGCGTTACGTAGCGCCAGTCTGAGTGCTGGGGTGGAATCTGGAAAGTCGTCCGTGAAAACACCCCTAGTAGCGTCCGTCTCTGAACTGTCTCCATCTGGAGACGTCGTGACAAGGATAATGTATAGGTCCTGGAACTTCGCTGCTTGTCCATTCTCTTCACATGGTGGATGAGCATTAAGGATGAAGCGTACGTCTTCTAGTACTACCACCGCCGTGCTGTCAGACAATTGACCAACTTCCGGTAGGATATTTGTGCTCCCGAGACGCTGTATCCATGTTTCCGACGTGGTATCGCAGGAACAACACGGCCGCACCATAACATCAAGAACCGAAGAATTTCGGAGGTCCCCGGGAGTTTGGTATCTGCAACATTCTTAGTAACCAAATATGGAGGGTGAAAGTGAGACGGTAGCTTACGTTGCATCTTCCCATATCGTTTTCTTGAATATCGTTATCAGTCTAGATCACCTGTGGCGGCAACACCTACCAGCTTGATCATAACCTTCCACCAAGGTTGGTACACTGTTTCAACTTGGGACCGTATCTCGGATTGGTCAAATGACCATGTCATGGTAAACACGGCCGGGCTCCAACATGAGATCAACGCCTATTATGATGCTCAGTTCTCCAAGAGAAGATTTCACAAAATATATCATACCCAGCCTGTCACTCCCGATCCGAGCCCCATCGTATGCGAAGTGCCACTGCTAGAGTGAACTGACAGTTTTAAGACAGACTAGCGAACGAGGTGATATTAGTGTGTCATCCCAGAGCATCAGTGAAAAGACGCACGATATCACATGAAGACAGAGGATTGTTGTAGTACAAGAAAGAGGAAACCGTCTCCGAGAGATTGTTGTTGTCGTAAATATGAGTAATTGTATACGTAAAGAGGGATCCATTTGGCCGTATCACGTCCCCTTCTCGAAAGATTTGGGGAGTGAACTGCCCTGGCTGACGTCGAATGGATGAAGGGATAAGTGGACTAAACGGAAGAGTCGGTAGCGTGTCATTGGGCGTGTATGTGACCTCCGATACGACGTCGTAGGCGGATAGAGGGACTGCACCGCATGATTACTAATCTCGTAATGGATGTTACTGGTAAAAAAACGCACCGTTGATGATAGCGAGAATCCCGGTCAAGAGCAGAAAGGCAATGGCAACAATTGGGGTTGTCCACTTCCACGGGTATGCTGGTGAGAGTGTTAAAACATAAAGTCAAGTGTCCACTGCCAACGTACGTCGCTGGAGGTCATATCCGAGTCGATAGTTTAACACAGCGTTTACTACTCGAGCAAGACGGGGCATTGGGGCGTAGCAGCGTCGCGTCGCCGCACCGAGGATTTATAGAGCATGGTCCCCAAGATTGATCGATGTGATGCCATTGCGAATACGCCGCGGAAGTCACTCAGAAGAACCTAGAACTTCGACGTGGAAGGAAGCAGGACAATGAGCACCGGCATGAGGCGGAGCTTAGTACGTGAAGTGTCTCTTCAAGATTACCATCGATGAAGGCTGTGAAGGATGAGAGGGGACAGCGACCGAGCGGGAAAAAAGTTGCTAGCGTAGCAAGCTGTGTTGTGTAGCTTTCCCTGGCTTTCTTTCGGAAGGGTTAGCCCGAAATATTAGACGATACGCACGCAGATGAAAACCTTGTTAACCGACTTCATGGAGCGCCATATATCAAGACGCTGGAGAAGACATATACAGCCATTCACGCGCAGATTTATCGTCATCTAGGTGCAAAATGGAGGTGGTCGGGGTGTCGAATAGTACAAGTCACGACGAGTCAAGCAACTGCACGACAATGGCAAGATAAAAAGACGCGGGGAAAATGCCACCTTAACAGCACTATAGAAGATTCTCGCTCTTATGTCGAGTGGAACATGATGAAGGCCCAAGGGAGATGATCAGGGCGTGATCAAGAAAAGCGGGTGGTCATGTGACTAGCATGTCACGCTATCAAATTTCTTACCCAGTCAAGACATATTAGCGCGTATTTGCAGCCGGCTTCCGTCTTCGTTAGGGTGGCGGAAGAAACAGCTTGTTCTTTACTGCATGTCATTTTACACGTAATTTACGCGTCACGTGACTGTATTTTACTAGTAATTTACCGAGCCATCTCGCAAGTTCAAGTCGGCTCCGCTAGGTTTCAGCTCCATCCAGAGGCAGTTTGAGAAGACTCCTCAGCCGACAGAAAGATTGCGGTGGAGCCCCCGGAACATGATGAGGAAGACGAAGACTGGCTAGATGTGCCGTCGATTCCACACGTTGATGGCCCTTTCGAGCTCGGCACATTCGCAATTATCACACACCCACGGATCACAGCAGCGCTGTCGCAGTTGACGGATGCGGCTGAGGGAGGTCCAAAGAAGAAGGCTAGACTTGAGGAGCCCGAGAAGGAACACGAAGCGGTAACAGAGGCCACATCTGACAATACATTTAATTTTTCTTATGATTAGTGGGTAATATTGTAGTACAAAGTGGGAGCCATAATGTTAGCATGTTCCTCTGAAGCTGGTCTTCCGTGGCAGCATTGTGTCGGTCGGCGTCGGCCGCGTCGCGTCGCGCAGCGCGCAAAAATTGCACCTGAAGTGAGTCACGTGATGTAACTTACGCGGTAAATTACCGCGTAAAAAACCGAGCCCTCCGGGCTGACTTGGTAACCTACCGGTCAGAAAGTTTCAAACCATTTCTTACGCCACCCTAGTCTTCGTCTCGTCTCACAACGTGACGTGACTTGACATCACTTGCCTCTGGCCCTCATCATCATGGACACGTCGCTCCCTGCCTCTGCTGCCGCCTCGTCGGCTGCTCCCGCCATCGCCGCCATCGCCCCTGCTCCCAGCGCCGACTTTTCCAGCAACTTGCTCACCGCGACGGAAACAGCCCAGTCTCCAAGTCTTCGCCATCCCACCACCTATCCGCGCCGCATTGCTCAACAAAGTTGCTGCTTCTCGGCCCAAGAGCGCGCCGTTGTACAGCCCAGGAGGGATAAGGCGGGGAACCAATATCGATTTTGGGTATGAAAGGGATCGGGTACGTCGAGCGCATCAACCGTATCAAAGGATCCAGGAGCATTGACGCAGACAACAGCTGTACACTTCTTGGACGTGGGTGTAGAGGAACGGCAGCAACGCGAGGAGCAGCTGGGGCAGGCGGATCATCATCATCATCAATTAGTACTTACTCGGCACGGACATACGCAGATCATTGGACGCTAGGCTACAGTACGACACAAATGTACTGTACATATTCCTAACTACCCCTTAAGTACTTTACCTACAAGCCAATCTCGCGGTAAGACAACACGGAGACCGTGTCCATGGCGGAACGCGTGTGTGACGTGATCGCCACAGCATCTCGCCGTTACGCGTGATGTTTTACTCGGCTGCAAATACGCTCTATTCCACCGTCAATCTCCGGGTAACAGGTTTACTAGAACGGTATTGATCCTGTCCGACTTCGCTTTACAGATTCCAGCCGGAAGCTACACACATCTTAACAATGCAGTAAGTGTTTCTACATTCAATGTATTTTGGGAGTTGCTAGGATAGTTAACCCCATACACAGTAGAAGACGCGGCCACCGATCGAGCACAAGAGATTGAAGTAGGTACCCGACCGGCGGGATACAGAACAGACAATACAGTATGAAGTTGACCTAACACGATCTAAAATTTGGCCGACCGTATCGGCTGGCGTTCTTCAAGACGCGGCGCGCCGATCGGATTCGCCGTTTCAAACGGTGCCGACACTCTGTATAATGTATTTCCTTCAGAGCTGTGGCGCTTCATTCGTCCACCAGGTTTGTGGCGTGATCAAGAAAAGCAGGTGGTCACATCATGTGAGGTGTAACGTGTCACGCTAGCAAATTTCTTAACCAGCTACTCCCATCACTGTCGGCCCTCTGTCAGCTCCAGTCAAGACATCTTCCACCACTCAATCTCCGCGTCTCATTTACTAAAACTGTATTCAGACTGTCCGACTTCCTTTTTACAGACTCAAGCCGGCAGTTATGCTCAGACATTACAATAAGTGTTTCTACATTTGTTCTACATTCAATGTTCCTTACTTACCCCACCTTTTGGGAATTGCTCGGATCCTCTGTAGGGGAAATCTTGGCGGTCTTCATGGCGCAAGTATGAAACGACACGACAGGATGTATATGATAACGAGGTTTGTCCCTTCGTTTCAATCCAAGCTCTCCTTTATCCTTTCCTAGACATTATATATCCACTCTCTTCGGCGGTACACTGTAAAGCTGTAAGTGCTTCCATCCGAGGCTCCGACATACAAATATGGGTGTCTCGAACATTATAATAGTTTCATCGGCAACGCCACACTGTCCGGCATTCGTGGATCTTCCGCCTTTTGCATTAGCTTGATGTGCACATCACGGATGTTACTCACCGTTTTTTTTGTCCGACAGGAAGGGATTCCCCTTATCAGCGCATAAATGACGGCACTGTCAAACACAGTAAAATCTTGGCCCACTACGCTCCGAATTATGCAGTTAACATTGGCCCGCAGACGCTAATGCATCCACCCACGTGTCAGCTATAAAGCGCGGATTGTCCGCGGGTGAAAAGTCTGCATTGGCTTCCATGGACTATTCGAGCACCTTTATCCGCCCGCATATTAACATCGGCTACGGCCAGGATCGCTTATATGGCGTCGAATCTCTTCCCGAACTCATCGAGTTTAATGCACGGCACAATCCTAATCACGTCTTCGCTCTTCAAACGCGTCCTGGAGACGCACCCGCGCGCGAGATAACCTTCTCGGAGCTGCAGACTGCAGTTGAGAACGCATGTGCCTGGTTAGTTTCGTCGGGTGCGACCGTGATACGCACGTCTAGAGAGACCAAGGTCCCACCGGTAGCCATCTTGATGGGCAGTGATGTCGGTATATTCATCTACATGGCTGCGTTGAATCGACTTGGTACACCTGTTGGTCCCATTCCTTCTTTGATTGCCATCAGAGTTTGACTTTACTCTTTCATCAGGTTTTATGTCTATCGGCACGTCTGACGCCCGTCGCGATCGCGCATCTCATCACGGAGACCCACCCTTCAACGTACTCATCAGCGCTCAGGTCGCGCGGGCTGCGAAGGAAGCTGAGGATTTGCTCATGGGCTCCGGCGGCCTGGCGCCTAAATTCCAGGACGCTCTTGGGTATTTGGAGTTGATCGAGGGGCTCACAAGGCAGCCGATTCCACCCAAATACGAAGACTTTCGTTACGGGGACCGCGATTCCCTGATCTTGCACTCCTCCGGAACGACGGGGCTGCCGAAGGCGGTGTGGCACGCACACGCTTTCATATTGACGAACGGAACGAACCATAATCTACCGCCACGACCTGATTCGTATCCGGTGAACTTGTCGACTTTGCCGCTGTATCATGTATGTGATGGGTTTCAATACTCTTTATTACGCTCTTTTACTTACGTTGGGCGATAGAGCTTCGGCCTCTTGGCCCCATGCCTTTCGCTGGCAATCGGCATGCCGTTGGTATTAACTGCCGCAACTGTTATCCCAACCGGTCGGTCGACATTGAAGATGATAGAAATTACCAATGCCAATACGATGTTCACCGTGCCCTCCATTTTGGAGGAAATGTTACGTCTCCCAGACGGTGCCGGCGTAGACGCCCTCAAGAAACTGCAGTTCATCGCCGTCGGCGGCGCACCCATCAAGGAATCTGTCGCCGAAGAGCTTACGGCTCGTGGAGTTAAACTGCTTAACCATTGGGGTAAGTCTCGGACATCCTTCCAAAAAGCTTCGACTAAAGCAACTGTATCACAGGCTGTACTGAACTCGGCGCCATTGCGACTATACAGCCAGTTCCTGCTGGGTATGACTGGCGTTACATCATCCCTCGAAAGGACACCGGCCTCCGTTATGAACCCGCTGGTGACCAAACTTATCGCCTGGTGGGTCGTGCTCCTGGTTGGGACGAGCCTCATGTCGTACAAGATCTCCTAGTCGTCCACCCTAGCGACGCATCGCAGTACCGTATCATGGGCCGCGCTGACGAGCTCCTGGTGCTCGCGAACGGGGAGAAGGTCAGACCCACTGGGATGGAGGACGCAGTCAAAGATCACCCTTCTGTCAAAGCCGTTTTGGCGTTCGGAGAGGGAAGGGAATCGATGGGGCTTATTGTCGAACTAGCTGGGGACGCACATGCTGACGACACATTGTGGGAGTACGTCGAAAAGGGGAATGTGGTCACCGATAAACATGGCAAGGTTACACGGGATATGGTCATCGTCACGTCAGAAGGCGTAAAGGCCTTGATACGCACGGATAAAGGTAGTCTGCAGAGGAAAGCAAATTTGGCGTTATTCGAGGAGGAGATCAACAGGGCGTACGAGGCGGCTGGTGGAGACGGAAAGAGTGCGCCTTTTGTCGGTGATGCTCGGTCTCTGCTGAGAGAGCTGGTGTACGACGTATCGGGGATTCCGGAGTACCGCGATGGCAAGGCGGACAAGGTGGATTTCTTCGAGGCAGGAATGGACAGCCTACAGGCGACTCGCTTGAGGAAAGCGATCCTCAACTCGTTACGCGCTACGACTAGCCTTCCCATTCCCATACAGGAAAATGATGTCGAGTCGGACTTTTGCTTCCAATACTCGACGTTGGAGACGCTAACCACTGCGGTCAACAAACTCCTCGCAGGCGAGGTGGAGTCACAGCAATCTAGTGAAGAGAAGCGGATTGGGATATTGGAGGCGATGGTGGAGAAGTATCGTGCTCAACTGGTCGCGTTTTCTGGTACGGCTAGAGACACGAGAGCACGCAAGAAGAGCATGGGATCGTCTGCTAGAGATGGCAAGGTCGTTCTGCTCACGGGTTCGACGGGCAGCCTTGGATGTCTCTTATTGTCGCGTTTGCTGGCAGACGAGTCGGTGGAAAAGGTCATCTGTGTTAACCGGGCTCGTGACGATGGTGCAGACCCCATGAAGAGACAGGTCGGGCTCATGCACCGCAGAGGTGCTGTTGTCGACGAAACGGCTCTGAAACGGGTGTCCTTCATGGACACCGACGTCAGTTCTGCTGAATGGACTGACCCAGAGGTAGATCCTATTGTAACTCATCATATCACCTCCTGACGAATTCGATTACAGATGCTTCGCGTCACGCACATCATACACAACGCCTGGCCCGTCAACTTCAACCGACACGTTACCTCCTTCGAATCGCACATCGCCGGCCTCGTCAACCTCCTCAAACTCTGCATCCTCTCATCCCAAAACTGCCTTTACCCCACCCGTCTCATCTTCGCCTCCTCCGTCGCCGTTGTGGGTCGCTACCCAGTCCTCCACCCCAACGGCCCGTACGAAGTCCCGGAAACACCTTTAGGTGCGATGTACACGGCAAAGTTTGGTTACCCGAAGGAAAGTGGGTCTGCGAACGGTTAATCCAAATCGCCGACCACCTCTACGGCATGGAGGGCCTGAAGCTCATTCGAGGCAGTTCAGTGAGGATTGGGCAGATGACGGGCGCGGAAGGATGTGGCGCGTGGAATGAGAGTGAACATTTCCCCATCATTATACATACGTCGAAGATGATGGGTGCTTTGCCGTTATTGAAGGAGTGAGTGTCTCTATGTTTCTTCATTGCTATCATGTTGTTAACAGCTGGTTTAGTCGCTCTCCTGGATGCCCGTCAACCGTGCTGGAAACGCCATCGTGGACCTGTTGTTCTCGGAGCGTTTCCGCCCGACGTATCATTTGGAGAATCCTTCTCGGCAGTCATGGCGCGGCGTCATGAAGGACTTTTCCTCCCTCCTCAATCTACCTCTCATATCGCTCGACGAGTGGTTGGCCAAAGTTCGTCTTCTTGGGGATGGGACGCCTGCATTTAAAATCATGCATTTCCTCGAGCGAGACTTTGCGAGGATGGCTTCTGGCGAGGTCATTCTGGGTACGTCCGAGGCGAAAGAGGATTCGAAGCAGATGGTCATGAGCACCAGTTTAGACCGAACACATTTAGAGGAATATATTTCCTATTGGGAAAAGGTTGGGTATTAGATAGACAGTTGTTAATATATGTTAGTAGTTGTAATGCTTGTACAGTACATATGCTCGTTTTCAATGCTATAAATATCTATCATGTCATACTCGTGGCGTAAAGAAGCGACGAAAACATTTCCCCAACTTGAGTCCCAGTCCCGCTGGGTGTATCTTCTTCAACTTGGATGGACTTCTAGACACAGTAACAGGCCGAGGTCTGCTATACGTCTCCCCCACAGTCTCATCCGCATCAACACCCGCACCATCTCTCCGTCTAGGCAAATGCGTAGAATTCAACATAGCGCAAGTACGCATATGTGGATCTGAAGGCATAGGAATCCTCGTCATCGACGCCGTTCAAACGGAGCGAACGCGCGACTGTCAAGCCATCTCTCGACAACATCCATATCTACATACCATTCATTCATCAATACCTTCATATAACAAGCAGCAAAAACAAAAACACTCACCCAACCGATAGACTCCCCCGTCCCCCGCAATCAAAAAGAAACATTCAATCCTCTCATAATCGCACTCAAAGAACCCCGGCCGCACGCCCTCGTGCTCATCCTCGAACACCACCCCAACCACACCCCCAAATACCTTTCTCTCCAACAAGAACCCTGCCTCCGGAAACCAACTCAACACTCTCCCCCCAGGCGGCCCATCATATCCAACCTCGGCGTAAAACGGCGCCCTGCCCTCGTCCTCCAAACACGCCTGGGACGGCGAGCCCCCGTGAAAGTAAGCGCGCGCAGCATGCGCTAGCTCGTGCACGATGTTCACCACAACCACAAACGCCACAGCCGCGGACCTCGGGGCAGCTTCCAGCGCCCGAGCAATCCGCCCATGGATAAGGATCGTCCCAGCATCCGCATTCGTCACGTCAAACGCCGTCGCCACATATCGCCCAGAACACACTTTCACTTCCGGATAGCTGCTGCTCTTCAAGAACAACAGGAGTCGCGCCTTCTCGAACGGGGTCGGGGCAGCTCATCTACGACATTCCCCGCAATATCGCCTCGCGCAAGTTCCTCTGCCGAGAGCGTGTCCCCGCGTATAGCAGACACAAAGTGGCGCTGCCATCGATGTGCGTCGTCAAGCGTAGCCTGCCTGATACGATGATTCCACATCTGCAGCATCGCCTGCAACGCTGAAGACGCGGGTTCGAGTGCTGGTGGCATAACGAACGCTGAAGATGGAGGTAACGATGAAGAAGAACAAAACGTGTTGTCGGTGATCCAGGTAAGAAATGTCCATATCAAGATACCCATCAGGATCGCCGTGCCAAACGATCCCGCAGCACCTGCGTCGCGAGGAAACGCGCCTGAACGCGCCGATACATTTGCATTCTAAGACCTTGAACAGACAGCAGTCCAGTAGTGGTGAAGGGGAAATGAACAGTGGAGAGCAGTTTAGAACTTAGAACAAGAAAGTAGCTTTGCCATTGTCGTTGGAATATAGCGTGTGTGGACGGTCTATATCAAAAGACACATCATGATCCCCGCGCCAAATGATCCCGTAGCACCTCCCGGAATCGCAGCGACCACCACCCCCGCTCCTCCCTCTCCTGCCGCCTATCGCTCCCCTCAAACTGGAACGACGGGCTCCTCGGAATCGGCAACCCACTCTCCACCAACGAGTCCACAAAAGTACGTTGCAGCCGGTCATCCTCATAGTCCAGGCCCATCGGTATCGATAACAATGGCGAGGTCGTTCTAGCCGAGTGTTGTAATGCTTCGAGCCACGGCGCCTTGTCCTGCGTGCGTATCTTGAGTTGCTGAAGCTGTGCAGTCAAAGGAAGCGCGCCAATGTACTTGCAGTGGATATCCTTCGGATTGTAGACTGGCAGCAGTTCCAGAAAAATATCTAAGAGATAGTCAGCTTTAGAATGAAAAGGTAGTGAGAATCCAAACCTTGTTGCGTATCGTCCTTTACCTCGAGGATCCTCGTAATACCTATATCCTCGCAGAGCGCCCATCCATCGGCGGAATCTTGATGGTCTTGAAGCGGAACACACGAGACTAGTAGATCTGAAAAGACGAAGAGATGAATTGCGGTAGGCGGATTGAACTTCGGTTGTCTTGAACTAGGCGAAGGGCTTGGTGGCATCTCCCAGGAGCTCGCAGAACTTGCAGTCGTAGTAGATCCAGATCTTGCACGGCGGTTGTCCCAGTCATTAATTGCGTTTACGAGTCGGCTTGAACGATCTCGAAGAGGATTCATAGGCGGATCCTGGTGTACGCGATGAACCTGGCCATGCTGAAGAAGTCGCCGGTCCCTCCGCGCAATATCCGATAGCCCGCTTATTCGCCTTGAAATGGTCTTGGTAAACTCGTACTCGTCCTCTCGCAGTTTAACCTCGGTCATAACTTTGATCATAAGCTCCGTCGAACGAACAAGACACACAGTCGAAAGATGGTCGCCGTGGGTTCCAGGCGTCGCGTCCAAGAGTTGCTGGTAGAACAATTAATAAAGAGCGGAGGCGGGAGCCAAACCATACCTTGAAGAGTCCAGGATAAACAGCTATCCTGTTCACCGGCTCGACCAAAAAGCGTTCCAAAGACCACCCGTCGCACTCATCCTCCGTCTGCTGCATCCTCACAAATTCACCAAAATCGTTCTTCCCGTCCTCAACAAAACCCTTGAGCGCATCTACCGACTCTGCCAGTCTGACCAAATATGGCTGGTAAATCTCCAAGCGCGGAACGAGCTGCCTCAGTCCCTCCGAACCAGCATCCGCGCTCTGTAACACCTCCAAGATCTGCGTGTGCAGATTCAGGATATCTTCCAGCCAGTCGAATAGCCTCGAAAGGGCCAAGGGTACCCCCGATATCCATGCTTTGGAATCCTGCACGCGTAGAGGTAACACGAAGAGTCGGATAACGTGCGTGATGCGTTGGACAAATGTCGCCTCTGTTTCCCGTATTGTCCGGAATACGTCTTGCCGCTGCGTTGGTGAATCACCGCGATGGATCTCCGTCACCACTTCCTTCTCTGGTACGCTCGATGTCCGACTCTTTCGCCGCCCACCGCTGAGCGTGCGAAACAAGGCCACTGCACCCTCGCTGAGATCCTCTCGCTCCTCGTCATCCTGCCAGTTCATCTCTGAGAGGACACTATCCGCATGCGACAACACAGCCTGGGTACCACGATACACCTCGTCAGACTCTGACGGGGGTATCCCAAACGCACGGCGCTGCCTCGCTGCAGCAACATGCGAATGCTGAGCAATAGATACAGCTTCATAATAGGGCGCGTCGCGACTCGGCTTGAGCGAAGACCGAGCAGGTGAAGGAGACGAAGCTCTGAAAGACCTTCCGGCAGACGAGGACACAATGACAGTAGGCGGTCGTTCATCGTCCTCGTACTCTGATTCAGACACTGCCCCGTCCACCTCGCCAGATCCGCCAATCGCCAAACCCTCAACGCCATTATACTCGCTGTCATCGTCGACAGGTTTGTTGTCCTCTGGGTGGGACAGCTCCAGACCATTAACAATACCCATCAATGCCGCCTTTCTTTTCCTATGAGCCTCCTCAAAGTCCTCCTCCTCGTCTTCAGGATAATCCGATTCCGACGAGGCATAGGAAGCGGTAGACATGCGTTTTGATTCAAATTCCGGAGTGAGAAAGTCATGTTTGTCGGGCGAAAACACCAAGCCCAGACCTCTGCCCTGCCACTTTGGCTGGACAGGCGTGGCGACCTCGTTATCCGTGTCCGAGGAAGAGCTGGACGCAAAGACATCAGCGTTGGCCACCATAAGCCTGCGTCTGGGCTCAAAGTGACATTGTGGATCGTCAGAGTCGTCAGTTGAGGAACCACGTAGACGAGGTATGTTGGATACAAATGGTTTACGTCGGGATGGTTGTGGAGTAACTGGAGGATTAATGGATGGCGCGGGCTTTGGAATGGAACCAGGATCAGTACGAGATCGCAGACGCGTTGGCGAACGGGAATGCTCGTTTGGAGCTCCTGCAATGATTCAGCGAATTATCGGGAAAGCAACGCATACAATCGCACCTTGGGCGGGGGATTAGAAGTAGCAGAGCTTTTGCGACGGAGAAGACTGCGCACGGATTTGAGTGCACTGCCGCCAGTCGCTGCGCTGGCGATGGCGACGACGGTTCGGATACTTTGGGTGTGGGTGCTCGCAAGGCAGATTTGAGCACTGACTTGGGAGTCCTAGGAGTCGATGGCGGCTCTTCAGGAGGGGGGTGGGAGGCAGACGGCTTAGGCGTTAAAGGCGTTCGTGGCCGCGGTGAGCGAGAGTAGTCGGCGTGCGATGGCGACTGCTCCAGACGGGGCTGAGCAACCTTCAGCGTCGATGGCGACGCACGCGACGGCGGGCGCGTCATCCTGTCTATCGTGTCCCGCAGCGACGGCAGCAACTGGGTCTCGACCATGGGCAGATTCACGAGCTGGCTCTCCCGCTTGTTGCGACTAGCATTGCTCCTGAATGTGAAACGCTTGTCCCCGCCGCTTTTGACGTCGTCGGGTGTCTCTGTGGATATCGGATATGCGTCGCGGCTGTCGGCACTGGATGAATGCGCCTTTTTCGTTTGAGGAAAAGCAAATCCGCCGGCAGCAGCGTAGTGGGACGGTGGGAGAAATTTGGGCGGCCTGGGCGATGGCGGATATGCGCTCAACGGCGACACCGAAGAGTGGGAGTACGGGTTCGGGCGCGATAGCGGCATGGCTGTCGCTGTCGACGGACGGCGAAGACGACGATCGTGGTGGTTCAGGTTCAAGTTGCAAATGACATGATCGAGTCGGATCGACCAATACATGATTGGCGCCTCTACTATCCCCCGGCCCGCCCAAATCCCGCCTCTTTCTCCGTGATACCGATGCGTCGGTGATCGTTGCCTCTTTCATGACTCTCTCTTGTTCTCCGTATATACTTGATCTCACTAATCTTGAGACGAGCATTCATCGGATAACTAGAGGTTAACAGTAGCCACTACAGTTCAGATGGAACTTGCTTGGCAATCTCGATTCTCCATAGTTTGTCTAAAAGTTAAAACCCAAGGGCTCAAGACGGACCACGGTTACGGTTACGGTACTCGGTCCGATGTACTTAGTTCCCGGGCCGACAAAACGGGTTTTTTTTTGTGGAAGCATAGGACTGCCCGACGCTCACTTGGTGAGAATTAGACAGATCCATACTCACCACTCGGCTCGCTCTGCACTGTTCTGTCCATCTGTCAATGTCATCTTCTCTCACTTTCCAGGGTTTCTGGGCGACTTCCAACACAGGTGTAGGCTACGCTCTATCTAGTCATCTAGGAGCGTACCACTGGCCTGCATCTTCGACTTCTAATCTTGCACACTTCGAGAGGCGCTTGAAGAATCGAAACAGAACATGCTCAGATCTTAGACCTCGGCCTGAACACACGAATTATTACATTGACCGCCCACATCGGCGGTCACTAATTGCCTGCTTAGCTGAATCAAGTGTGATATCATCCATGGATGATGGTTCCCAGGAGTTACTATTAGTACGTGAGCGTCGTCCACCTCCATTCTCCTTTACCTCCCCCTCTCATG
Organism: Hymenopellis radicata; assembly: GCA_015501595.1. Classification (NCBI taxonomy): domain Eukaryota; kingdom Fungi; phylum Basidiomycota; class Agaricomycetes; order Agaricales; family Physalacriaceae; genus Hymenopellis; species Hymenopellis radicata. The sequence goes on along the minus strand of JADNRX010000232.1, from coordinate 36,881 downwards.
CTCGAACGATATATCACAATTGACTCCTTCAGGGACGTCGTAGACTTTTTCGCCCAGGCCTTCCTCGTTGGGAAACCGAAATGGGCCGTGCAAGACATACCCGACTTGTCTGGGAAGACGGCCATTGTGACCGGGGGCAGCTCGGGTATCGGGAAGGAAATCGTCAAAGCCCTTCTTGCCCGCAATGCGGCGCGGGTATATATCGCGTCGCGGAACCAGCAGAGCGCCGAGGAAACCATCGCAGATCTCTATGAGCAGACCGGAAGGACTGCTCTCTTTCTTCGTCTCGATCTCGCTGATTTGTCTTCGGTGAAAGCGGCGGCGGAGCATTTTGTGTCGTACGTCTACCCGTTCATTGACTTCTTCTATGGATTAACATTCCACCCCAGCCAGGAAAAGAATCTACATATTCTCTTCAACAACGGGTTCGTTGTTTGTATGTTCGTACGAATGAAAGCATACAACTGATCATACGGGCAGCGGAATCTGTTTTCCCCCAGTTGAACAAACGACTCCGGCGGGTCATGATCTGTCATTTGGAGTCAACGCGTTAGGTAAATCAGAACCATAAGACAACACATCTAGCCTCATCCTTCGCACCAGGTCATTTCTACCTCACCCAGCTTCTCATCCCCACGTTGCTGCGCACGTTCAGAGAAACTGGTGAGAATCCGCGAGTCGTTAACGTCGCGTCGTCATCTATCTACCTGGGCATGTTCAACATCAAAACGCTGAAGGACGGACCTGAACGGCAGAAGCTCACGTTGATGAACCTCTATGGTCAGAGCAAAATAGTGAGTGTGCTCGGCACTCCAACATCTCCTGCACATTGATGATATCTCTACTAGGCAAATGTTCTCTTCTCCACCGAGCTTGCGAAACGCTACGGTGACCGCGGCGTCATATCGATTGCGGTCAACCCGGGTAAGCGCACGGTCATGGCGATGCAGGTCGACTTCTCCTCAACTTCGTGTAGGAAACGTCAAGTCTGACTTAGACAGATATGTGCAAGGCTCGAACGGCACTCTCGAGAAGTTCATCTTGGTAGGTTTTTCAATTCTCAATCTTTGCCTCCCCGTCGCTTATGTTGCTTTAGCACGTTCTGCAAATGTACCCTACCGAATGGGGCGCTCTGACGCCGCTGTATGCTGGAACCAATCCTGAGGGTATAAATTTCAACGGCAAGGTGATCAATGATGCTGTTGTTTTCGTGTACGGTTCTCATTCTGGTCGCTCTTTTAGTTTCTGATTCCGTGGCTCGGTTGGGACGGGCACGAACCTTTGACCCTAAATTGTCCGAGCAACTGTGGGATTGGATGGAAGAGGAGGTCAAGAGCGTGTTTTAGGGTTCAATGTAGGTATTCAAAGCCCATCCTAGACTACCGAAGTTGTCCAACTCTTCCCTTCAATCAATATGCACTTCCTAGCAGGCGCTGACCACACCATTCTTCGGGTGCACAAGAGGTATTATACACTAGATTGAATCTAACATTTTTCTCATTCATCACTGATCAGTCTTTCCTTCAACTGACGCATCCTGCGTGCATCATCTTCCGACAGTTCTTCCTCAAATTTATCCGATTCGGATAAGGCCACGGCGAAGTTGTCTCGTATCAGGTGCGCACGACTCAAACGGACGAGGGTGACTACGAACTCCTGCGAAATGGTGAGTACTTGAATCTTAACCCCATACAGAATAATTGAACGCATCGGCACCAAGCCCCGGCGGGATAGATTTCTAAAGGAAGAAGATGGTATCGGTAAGCACTCAGTCGCACGCGAGAGCAGAAACGACTATATTGGAAGTCGGGTAACAAACCTAAAGGAAGAAGATGGTATCGGTAAGCACTGGGAAGTGCCTGTAAGTATGTAAGATGGTAAACGAAAGGGTATTGGCTCACCTCAGTCGCACGCGAGAGCAGAAACGACTGAGGAGACATGAGACGATCGAAAGGCTTAAATACGAAACAGAAAGGAGTCCATGTCCATATATGGTAATAAAGAACGTCCGTGTCGGGTCTCCTCCAACACTCCCCAGACCCGACGATTACCTCCAGCAAATCCTAACATACCTGCACACCTATCACGCCGTACGCATATATCGATTCGATTCGTAATACCATCAACAGTCGATACGCGTGTGAGTTTCCACGCAAACTCCGCATCGGGTCCGCTTCTTTGTCGCTTCGCCATCAACGTCGACGACGTCTTGGGAACCGTGGTCTTGATTGGCCGTGGTGGTGCTGGACATAGGCGTGGAGGACAGATGGATTATACTGTGAGTATCAAAGTATTCCTTCCATGCACGCGACGTGAATATACCATCAGCGTAGATTTTGCGAATCCTGCAGTTCAAATTGGATTCGATTCGGCGTCGGTAATCATCGAATGCTTGAATCATTGTCGTCTCGCGTGTGTCGTCCAGGAGAGCGTAGGATTTGGATGCAGGCCCATCTTGCATAACCAGCATGAACGGGTTCGCGCTGCCCGGCATTGGTGCCAGTAAATCAACCATAACGAGCGCAAGAGGCACAGGCTCTGGCGACACCGTGCCCATGTCGTCTTCCTTCATAGCGGCAAATCCCAATTCCCTGTCCATCTTCTTCAACTCGCGCGGGATGTTCTCCACGACAGCGACAAATCCCAACTTCCCTTCCATCTCTCTGTCCCTCCCCCCGTCTACATATTCCTCTGAGTCAATATACTCCAAAGCTGGCATTACATCTTCAGCCTCCGTCTCGTCCATAAAGTTGACAATAATCTCCCCGTTCTCGATGGTATCGCTTTGCGCGGCAAGTACGCGATGAATGGTGGAGGGATAGATAACCTGGTTGGCCTGAGGCTGAGGCTGCTCTCGACGACCAAAATTGGCCGGAAATTGTCCTTCTTTTCCTCCCCCGGCCAATAGCAGTCGGCGATCCAATGCCCTGACCTGTCACGCGCCTTGCAATTTGGGTTGCTGCACGAACGTCTTGCAGCACCTCCACTAGCAGCGTACGCGTTCGCATTGACAGCGGGTCCTAGCGCTGGCTCCTCAGGCAAACCAATATGTATTGCGTGAGCCTGGATCAACGCGATAACATCCTCGCTGCTAAGCGCGGCGTAAAGACTGCCACTGACGCCAAACCACTCGGGTGTCTTCGGTAGTGAACGCGAAATAGTGTTCTTGAGGTCCTTATCCGGGACTATCTTTCCAAGCGATCGCAGTCTGGCTGCTTTCGCGTGAAGGTCGGCAATGTGCTCGTCTAGTTCGACTCGTGAGGTACCGGTAAACTTCGCATTGTTGAACTGTTCCTCGGCAAGCGAGAGTGCGGCGTCACTCTTAGGAAGGCAGATCTTCTCTAGCCGTACCCAGACCTCAGCCGCGGTGCCGTCTCGCTGGAGCCCAATAGCGATGGGATCGACAATGTTCGTGATGATGATAGACTTCGCGACACCATTGCGATAGTTCCATTCGTCACGGGAAGGGGTGGTGGAGTACACAGGCGTCGGTGCAGGGATCGGAGCGCCCGCACTGACAGTGACAATAGGGGGTTGCTGAATAGATGCGTCGAGATACCCGGAAATACCCTTTCCTGCAATGTACTCCTCGATATGAATCTTGAACGATGCATAGTTCGTCTTGTCTGTGCGGAGCATAAGGCGTTCAGTGAGAGTCGATGTCTGGATTTGTTGGTGGGCCATGGTGAGATAGTGATAGTATGTGGAATGAACGGTGGGATACGATTTGAACGTAGGATACGATTTGAACGTGGAATGAGTGACGATTTGAACGTGGGGTGTTGTAGTAGCGGTACGATTTGAACGTGATAAGGTGGTACGGTGTGAATGGCTTGATAGGAGTTGATAGTGGTGAAGACAACGGGAATATCAGTTGGAGAGGCGGGTAATGGATGGATAATGAATGAATGCGAGTCGTCTGTGAGATCTAAGCGCTTTCGGGGCCCATAACCTAAAGGAAGAAGATGGTATCGGTAAGCACTCAGTCGCACGCGAGAGCAGAAACGACTATATTGGAAGTCGGGTAACAAACCTAAAGGAAGAAGATGGTATCGGTAAGCACTGGGAAGTGCCTGTAAGTATGTAAGATGGTAAACGAAAGGGTATTGGCTCACCTCAGTCGCACGCGAGAGCAGAAACGACTGAGGAGACATGAGACGATCGAAAGGCTTAAATACGAAACAGAAAGGAGTCCATGTCCATATATGGTAATAAAGAACGTCCGTGTCGGGTCTCCTCCAACACTCCCCAGACCCGACGATTACCTCCAGCAAATCCTAACAATTTCTGAGTCTTCGAGTCTACAGTGAACTCGAGGGCCGAGGACTGGCCTTTCCGCCGCGGTCTACGCTCAGTACTATGGATTCGACGGAAGAGTCTCAGGGCGCTATAGCCAAGTGGTTACAGCGACAGATTAGGATTCGATGCTCCACGAGTACAAAACGGTCTCGCATCGCGAATGCCCATGCGGGGGTGCATGCTTCTGGCTGAGAGAACAGTACAAACCAAGTGCAGTTTCCCTGTCGACACGCAGCTCTTCACATTTAGACACCCATATCTACAAAGTATCATTCAATCACACGCCGCCTTTGCAATCATCTCGGCCGCCTAAAGAAGCGTTGGGATTCGTGCAGTGCCAGCATTCTGAACAGCTGACATACCTTCTCTGCTATCGCATACAACGTTGCCATGGGATGTGCAGTGAAATGCAAAGGGAGAATAGACGCATCGACCTGATACAGTGAGTGAGGCAATGTCAACCCCCTCTACAGGCAACGGCAACGCACCACGCGCAGATTGACTGTCCCATATACGCGAAGGTGCGTGTCAACGACTCCTCCGAGTTCCTTGGGGAGCATCGCGGCCGTCCCAATGGGATGGAACACTGGGCTAAAGTTGCTCTTCGCATATTCTCTAAGGTCAGGTTTGACTGAATGTTAACGCCAGGAGCCACTTCGCTGACAGTGATCTCAGCCAGCGCCTTGGTCTCGGCAACTTTGCGACAGTACTTGATTCCATCGAGGATGATATCCATGTCCAAATCCTTGGCGAAGAACTGAGGGTCAATTACAGGATTCTCCGTCACGTTGGCGGACTGGATGTGAACAGTTCCTTGGGAGAGCGGATGCTGCAGACAGGCCGCAAGAGAGTAATAGCTTTTGCCGGCGTCGGGCTCCGCCTTCACATTGGAAGGCATGAAGCCCGCAAACCAGAGTAACCTGCCGGTATTTATAACTGCCGATGAACAAAAACAACCAACTCACTCCAAGAAGGGCACGCTGGACAGCCAATCCTGTTGTATGTCGCTCATCTTAGGCGTGAAGGGCGTTTCACTGCCAGAACTCCCGAGTTTCTTCTTGATATCTGAGACTTCTTGCTGGTTCCAAAGCTTATCAGGCGAGATGAAGGCGAAAGCAAAGGGAACGGTGGTTAGTTTGCCCGTCTTGTTCGTTTCACTGTGACGAGTTAGCATGCACACGGCGTAACACACAGTCAGGCGGTACATACTATTTCTGTAATTCGGCAGCGGCAACAACGGGATCGCGCAACACATCCCAAGACGTGTACGACGATTTGAGCTCAAAGGTCGTGGTGACGTAGATGTGTTCCTTGAATTCATCTCAGCTTGCTGACGAGTCGATTCGAATGGTGATGGCATACCTCTATGCGAAGAGCGTTAATCGAATGAGATCAACAAAGACAATAGTTCACTCACGTAAATTCGTCCCGACGGTAGGCAAGTCAACAACACTGGAAATTCCGTATTTGGCGAGGATCGCAGGATCTCCAATGCCTGACGACGTTGAGTGACATGAGATAGCTGAGGGAAACGGCTGCTGACCTGAGAGTTCCAAAATTTGAGGAGTCTGATAGGCGCCTGCAATTGACGAGTAAGCTAGGCATAGTGTTACAAGGCAGCGGACTGACCTGCAGACAAGATGACCTCCTTGGTCGCCTTCGCTATGACCGCTTTTCCGTCTTGTATGAATTCGACTTCATCCGCGACTGCCTCACCCTTCGGCGAAGTTTTGAACAAGATACGACTGACACGAGCTTCGGTAACGATGTGCAAGTTTGAGCTGTTCAGCTTCAAATACGCCTACTCGAGATGTTGGATTTTTCAATAGCCGCTCAAGAACGCATCCTTACCGTGTCTGCAGACACGCGGGTGGCCGTGGTAGGATCAATAGCACAGGTACTTGTCCAGACGCCACGATTGTTTCCGCTTGACTAACACATCATTAGTCTCAGATACAAATGTACAGGGGTAAGCTCACGGAGTCCGGGTTGAATGGAACGCCCAACTCGTTCATAGCCTCGAAAAAGTAGTCCTGGGCCGGAGCGATCTCGATAGGATAAGTTACGTCCACGGGACCGTCTGTACCATGTACGGAGGAATTAACAGTGACGTGCGCTTGATCCTGCGACTTTCGAGAGGCTGTGAGGTTCTCGTACTACGAAACTTTAGCCAGTCATTATGTGTAGGTGGACAAGTTCCATACCTTCTTGAAATAGGGCAGCAGGTCTTTCCAGCCCCAGCCGTTGATACCAAAGTTCGCGAAGGCTATTTGCCGATGATTTAGACAACAAATTCAGGCGCCAACAATTTACGCACTGTTATACTCCTCGATGTTGGCGCTACCAACAGATGGTGAAACCCGAGACCCGGAAAAGTGAAAAATGACAACGCACCGATTGACCTGCATGAGGTTGAGCTGTTATCGGAACGTAAGTTAGTTTTAGAAGTATCTCTGACGGGGTACAAACATTGCTCGTGCCACCGAGGGACTTGCCACTGTCGAGAGTCAGACATTATGTCGGGCAAGTGAGTAATGCACACCTACCTAGGAAGATACACAGGCCTGTCACCAGCATGGCTTTGCAGTGTGCTGAAGAAGGCCCAGTCGACTTCCGGGTTTCCCAAGTTCTTGGGGTAGGACGCTACACTTGGGTGAGCGTAGGGCCGATCGGGAAACGGACACAAATGCGCCGACCAGGAATGCGAGTTTTTGGATCGGAGGCAACATTCTTCCCCGCTTCGAGGACAAGGATTGAGACCGTAGGGAAGAGCTCTGCGAGGCGAGCGGCTGTTGGAAGGCCCGCTGTGCCTCCACCGATGAAAATGTAATCGAAGGTATTCGAGATGTCGGACATAGCAAAGCAGTTGATGTAGAGCAAGGTAGAAATCGAGTCCTTTAGACTCCCATTACGCTTTTCAATAGTCACAGACACCACCTACCGTAAATCAGATCATGTACCGCAGCTAAGCGCCCGGCTGTGTGACTGTTCGCATGAGCCCGAGGATTTCTCTTGCATAAGTCCCGGATGAGGAAAGAATGAAGGAGGAAGCTGATGGTCCTTGAGATCTTGAGAACCAGCCGCGCGAAGTCTCAGAGTCACAAGGCGACCGATCAAGGAACAAGACCGCTTGACACATGGCCGTCTCCTTTCAGAAGTTTTACCGCTGTGTCGAAGGAACGCACACCCACAGTGACAATCACCGATCGGAGATTCAGACGAGGCTTTACGTATCGCATTTTTTGTGGGCTGGCATCACACCTCTTGGGGTGCACAAGAGGTTATACACTAGATTGAATCTAACATTTTTCTCGACCATCGTTGATCAGTCTTTCCTTCAACTGACGCATCCTGCGTGCATCATCTTCCGACAGTTCTTCCTCAAATTTATCCGATTCGGATAAGGCCACGGCGAAGTTGTCTCGTATGAGGTGCGCACGGTCACGTCTGGGTGTTATGTTACACTCGAAGGGACGAGGGGTGACTACCAGCTCCTTCGAAATAGTGAGTACTTGAATATTAACCTATCAGTACAAATATTCACATAATTGAACGTATCGGCACCAAGCCCCGGCGGTATAGATCTTCGAGTCTTCGAGTCTACGGCGTCAGTGAACTCGAGGGCCCAGATTAACCGCATCATTGCTAACTCCTGCGAATTGCCCATGAGCACCCTTATGATGACAATACATATTCCTTACCACAGCACGGCTTGCGACCCATTGCCCAGGGCATATCCTCTTGAAAGAAGGTCAGTCTGACGTTGTCGGTAATCCCAGAAACGGTAGTTACCCGACCAGTTCCAAAGGCAAAGTTATCCCGGAAATTCTCGTCTTTTCCTGGGATTGTGCCGAACTCAGAGCACATGAATCGCTCCGGGCTAAACTCCTGTGGGTTTTCGAACACGTGGGGATCGTTTGTGATAGCGTCTGAACGACTGATTATGACCGACCAACGATGAAGCATGCTCATACAGGACTCACAGATATTAACGAGGATCGTAGCGCCCTTCGGAATGACATATCCCTTGTACTACAGCAGGCCAGGTCGCACATTAGTATTGACCATGTATAACCGTTGACGCACGCATAGATCCTGAGTGACAGCATGCGGCAATCCCATTGACGCTGTCGGTCTTAACCTGTGAATCTCTTTAAGAAGCGCCTTGACGAAAGGCAACTTCTCCATATCATATATCTGCGGCATCCGGCTTCCGAGGATGGAGTCTATCTCTTCGAAGGCGCGTTTTTGATGCTCGGGATTTGATGCGAGCGCGAGGATAACGGTCGAAAGAAAAGCACTGGTTGTGTCAGAACCGCCATCGAGAACCGATAGGGACATCGTCCTAAGTACAGTCACACAAGTGCATGCATCGAAATATCGGAACACCACTCACGAAACAAGGTCTTCATTCAACTGAGGCTGTGTGCGATGTATCCAGTCCATGAAACAATCCTCGTCTTCACCATGGGTGCGTTTCTCCGAGCGCACTTTCACCTGGTTCGACCATTTAGAACAAAGTTCCACACGATGAGTGTTTATTTCACAGCAAGCCGCCTTCCAAGGAGCGAGGAATGAGGGAAGATACTTGAGGACGGGTATTAGATCCATTGGTCCAGGTGACGACATATGTATCATCGCGTCGAATTTCTGCAGGGACAGATGTGAGCGGATTGGATATAAGGCGGAGAACGCACTTGAAAGAAGTCAATGACTTCATGGGAATCATGGAAGGGGACTCGTTGACCGTACGCCAGAGTCTAAAATCGAGTTCAACAACGATTGCAACCCGAGGGCCAATTCAAACGTTACCTTCATGATAGAATACGCGTACCGTCTGGCGCATGCATTGATTTCCTTAGAGACTGTAAGTATACTGATGCCAATGGCCAGCGTTATTGGGAGCATTAAGACGTACCCGTGGATTTTCCATAAGGTCATGGAGGAGCTGAGCGCTCTCCACGGCCAGTAGCGCCTTGCGGGACGCATGTTGCTTCGAGAGGTACGTCGATATAGCCTTCCGAGTGACTCGGAGATTGGGTGCTGGAAGAGATTGTCAGCGACACGGGACACCGAAACGAAATGATCACTCGCTGTCACACGCGAAGATCAAATGCTCCGGACCCGCAATCAAGTGCGGTATGTGGCTCGGGGGGCGAGAACTTGCTGCCCAGCCTGTTTTATCTACGATTTCCTTCACAGCAGTAGCGCTCGACAGAATTATCACTGTCTGCGATGATGCTTGGAGCTGAAAAAGGTGACGAGATTGTGGACTAGCAAATGTCATGTTGACTAACCGACATGATATCTCCGTATTGCGTAGCCAATTCAAAGAATCTAGTACAGAATGCTCGTCAGAACGTAGCAAGGCCTAGAATCTGATTCCGCGTCAGTACCTTAAATGCATATTCTTAATTGTCGGAAAGACATGAAGATTTCCGAGAAGCGGGATGGTCGGTGGTCCTATCAGCTGTCCGTCAGTAAGAATGCAAATCATGGCACTTGGGGGACAGACCCGGGGGAGCGAAGCTTTCCTTCGTCCAATGCGAAGGAGTTTGAAGAGCGCTAGGAGCACGGTGCTGGCGAAAATTGCGTATCCTGTTGAGAGCATCATGGTGTTGGAATGAAAGATGGCAAGTCGAATGTCATGGGAGCCCTCCGCTATATCTAAAATCGGAGATGGGGGACTGACGGAGAGATGCGCGATGGGGTTAACATTAAGTGGTACGCCAACAGAGATCAAAGAGGAACTGACATCAAATCATTAGGTAGGATAGGGTGCCAAACCAATGCCAGGGTTACGAGAAGTTGATACACGGGAGGTTCGCTTCCCAGTGCGTAAGTGGACCGTCAGACGCACCTGTTGAAAGGCAACATTACGGCAAGTATACTTGCATTGCGGTGAGATCAATGCAGTGCTCTATGGTTCCACCCGTCAACTTGCTCTCTAAATGAGGAGAAATTTTACAGTTGTAGGGATGGCCACAGGAGTAACAGAGACCAAAGGGACTGATGAGCTATGAGCTATGAGCTATGAGGGAGGTAATACATGAGCTATGATGGTCGGGAACACACCAAACCCGTCACGTGCTCGATCGAGTCACGAGTTTCTGTCGATCGAGAGTTTTTGCAAATACGACTAACCACCACCTTCCACCATCCCTCGGTGGTGGTGGAAGGATAGCCCTCATCCGGCCACATCGAAGTAGCTCAATGGAGGATACTGATCTGTCTCGCTTTACGATTCGATTCAGAATGAATTCTCATCGAAGGTGAGCTGTATATCAACCGACCTGATCGGTGTTCAACGTTCAACGCTTAATAACTGATTCTGGAGAGTAGAAGATGGCTTCTGATAGTGGTCTTCTATCGAGGCACTGCACAGTGCAAAGCTTGTGGGGGCTCATATCACCGAAAGAACATTACCTTCAGCCCGAAATCCCGAGTGAGTAATTTGAAGAATAATTCAAGCTAGTAACTCCTTAGTATGCAGAGGCGAACCAATCCGATCCGCGGGTTTTTATGGATGATCAAAGGATGCACACAGGTTAATGAAAGATGGAAGCGCATTTGCATGTGGCCAGTCGCCTTCCGATCGGCGATGCTGTCAGGTCACATCCTCGTCGAACTGAGCGCCGCCGCTTTTAGCTTGTACAGAACTTACGAGTGAGTCACCTCGCATCTATGAATCCCCACCTCACATTGGACCATATAATCGACGGCTTCATATGGATCTGACATCTATGTGTGGCTCATCGTCAGCGGTGGTATCATTTGTGGCTTCTCTTGTTCCTAAGGCCAAGTCCATGATACTTGATGTTATGATATGAGGCGAAGATGAACCATCGGTATAAGAATCGACTGTTGTTGCGGCTATAGTGAAGAAATTTGCATGTTTTCGCTTGCTGCTGATGCGCGTAGGGTATTTTCCGCCCTTGGGGGAACTCTCAGGATCCTCTACCTTTTCACTAAGTCGGACATAAAGACAATGTTGATACCAGTGGTATGCATCCCTAAATTCGTCTCTTTTCGTGGTGTCTCACGCATTGCGACAGTCATGTTTCGCTATTGCATCTGCACCCTTGAGTGACATCTCAAGAATTCCTGGGGTGGTGTTCTGGACATGGATGCACCTTCTACAGTTTGACGTGTCAAACCAGATCGTAGGCATCGAAGAGGACAGATACAACAAGCCCGACCGGCCTTTGCCAGCGAAACTTATAACGCAAAACAATGCGATATTCCTTCGATGGCTTCTCGTACCCGCATGCGTTGTGTTATCATATTGGTATAGCCCGGCTGTTCTTGGAGCGAGTGTTGCGATTTCGCTGCTTACAGTAATCTACGACGAGTTCGGTGCTCACTCCCACCACTGGATCACCCGGAATTTGGTCAACGCGGCAGGTGTTGCCTCATTTGAATGGGGTGCTACCTTGGTTGCGGGTAAGTTTTCGGATTACACCGCCTATTGCACTGCTTATGGTTGCTCAGGCGCTGATTGTGCACTACTGACCGACGTCAGCTTGTGCGCCATCTATATCAGCTCTGGCGTCGTTGCGACAACCATACACACTCAGGATTTCAAAGATGTTGAAGGAGATAAGGTGAATAACCGACGAACATTTCCTATCCGCCATCCTGTAGCATCCCGCTGCAGTGTTCTCATTGCCGTGATGGGTTGGGCGGCTCTTCTCGTTCCCATGTGGTGCTTGGGGCTGTGCTTTGGGCTGCCATTTGCTGGGCTCTCACTATTAGTGAGCCTTCGATTTCTTGTGCTCCGCACACGAGCGGATGACGAGGTTTCGTACTACTGGTACAATGTGCGTATCATCATGTCTAAGCTGCATCATCTGATGAGTCACCCAGATCTGGCTCTCAAGCGTTCATTTACTTCCAGCTGTCTGGAGATTTAGGGAGGGCTATGTATAGGGATCTGTAGACGTAGATTTCTCCACACAATGTGTCCCTGCTACCAATAGATATGACCGTGGTTGTTTAGCATTTACAACTACTTAGACAAATATGCCATCGTAGTTCCCGTTTCCTCTCCATCCACCATTCCCATGAGCACACTAGGTTTCCCGAGAAACTCTCTAGGCCCTGCGCCATCTGTTTCATAACTTTGTCAACTCGGGCAGTGTCATACGACGTGTTCTTTCCGTGATATCACTATGAGCTCACAAAACCTCGGCATTGTGTATCGCCCCAACAGAAGACCATCAGAAGCAGCTGCTGTCTTCTACTCTCCGCGAACGATTGTTCAGAGGGCGGAATGCTGAACACCGATCAGTCTGGTTCATTATGTATACAGTTAATGGGCATACGTGTGGTCCGAAAGCCTGGCGTCTTACCCAAAAGCGTCCTTCAACGAACTCATTCTGAATTGGTGACAGACACGTGTTACGCGCTGTCGGCGCCCCCGGCAATTAAAATCGGGCCGGTCACCGTCCAACCTTTTGGACTGCATCGTCACATTCGTTCGGCCTTGCATTGCTGTGCAGGTAGTTTGCCTGGACACGCTCGAACCGTAGTTCTGTTATCGATACCCACCCCCGCCGACTCCTCCGCACTTACCCGTGTCCTGGGGTACTGGCACAGATGACCATAAAGGTGGGGAGGCGGTCCTTTAGGACTACCGAGCGATAGAAGCCATCTAAGGCAGGTGGACTGTGACAGAAGACCTATAATCGTCGTGCAGAATCTGTGCATGAGCAATTACGCTCAACAGTACGTGCCTCGTCTTCATCACAAGTATTTAGTCTTGATCGATTCCACGGGCAGCTGGTTTCTCTGATGGTTTCATTGGCCTTACATCTATGGATTCTTCAAAAACAATATTTTTGCTTAAGCGGGTCTCCGAAAGAAGCCAGGCTACGCTGTTCTGGCCCTGCATATGTGCCCGAAGTGCGGTCTTCGATGATGCCTCGGTTCGTTTTCGATAGGTCATCTGAGCCTGAGACTCGAGCATGTGCAACAATACTTTTGAAGAACATCAACTCGGGAACTTGTAAGTTTGTTGTCAATCCGCTCCCTAACACGCCGCGGGGATGACGATGACCGTGCGTCCAACATCAGAGCGTGTCTACTGTACATTGATGTCGACTCATGCTGAAGATGATCTTCAAGCGGCATGTTCTAATGCCCCCATAGGTGGACTGCGCCCATATCTCAATGTTGCCTGCACGCTGAAGATGGGGAAAACGGGCGCCTACTTTCAGACGATCTCCGAGATCGTGTGTCCAGCATTCCTTGCTCCTCTTCTGCCAATTCGATGATCAGAAACTCCAGTGTAACAATGCGGACGGCGGACGCGTTCCCTGCTTATTTCGTAGGATCAAGGAGTTCATTTCTCACTGACTCGGGTTTGCTGATGGATGAATAGGAATGCCCGGGGCAAGTGTTGTACAACTTTCCAGGTGCGCATGGCGGTGTCTTTGGTCACATCGTACTGTGAGTACGAGACTCCACGAATCCAAGCTAGGTATCCAGTTATAGAATTCGATATTGGATCAGACTCGAGATGCAGGTATCGTATATAACTTGCCTCCTATCCTCTTTTACTATATCGAAAGGCGCCATGATCAGTCCCGCGCAGTATCTCCTCAACGTCTCTCTTATCACTGTCTGCTTCCAAAGCGTTCTGTATGGCATGTGTGTTGTTCTTTTCAGCACATCGACATATCTGCATCTACTGCGACACTGTCGGTGGCTGAAAGGCCCGACGTCCAGGAAACTAATTCCTGTAGAGGGCACGACTTGGACACTCATATTCATTGGAACAATCCTGATCTTCATCTGCTCCACCGCTGTTTGGATTACTTTGGTATTCCGCCTCGTTCAAGCCTTTTACCTCTATAAGGGCGGCGCGGCACCTGTAGAGTTCCTGGCCGACTTCTCTCAGACAAGCAATATCGTCAGAACGACGTTTGATTTGGGCACCGTTATTATCGGCGATGCCATGATTGTCAGTCGTTCATTCTTCTTCTAGGCGTGGGCACTAATCGTGTTCAGACGTACCGTTTGTGGGTCGTCTGGAACTACAACAGAAGAGTTATCATCTTCCCTTGCCTGAGTATAGTGGCCTTGATAAGTAAGACACCGCGGCTTCCACTGCGTTCGAATCATCCGTCACTCACAGACTTTGTTCAGCCTGCACAATTGGTATAATCACGGAATTCACTCAGGTGCGAGGATGCTTTCGTAGTTGTCTTGATTACTGCTAACTCAGACTCTGCGACAGTGGAATCCCGAGTGGGATATCTTTTCATCCGCTGCGGGCCGATGGATCATTAGCGACCTCTGCTTCACCTTTTGGTAGGTCCAGGCCGCCGTATCTATTATCACAGTTCACTTACCTTGTGGAAAGCACTAACACGTACAGCACCGGTACGACGAGACTTGTAGTATCCCAACAAGATCTGATAGTGGCCATCTTCACCTTTTAGCCATGATCTCATACCGTATCTGGAAAATCAATCGACTCGTTAAACAGTACGGCGGAGGAAGCCTAACGGTGAGTTAGGTACTCGTGCCAGACAGCCCCACCTGATGCATGCAATTTAGTCGGTAATGGCGACCATGATTGAAAGCGCAGCCGTGTACTCGTAAGTTATTGCGCCGTGTCCTTCGAACTTACGACGTACTGTTTGGCACAGGACATGGAGCTTGTTATTCCTCATCGTCTATACGTGCCATTCTACTCTACAGTTCTTCATGGTCGATACCATTGGGCACGTATGCGCTGCGACAGCCCTTCTCATCAATGTTCGAGTTGGCCTGGGATGGGCACAGACTTCGGTTGATCCCACGACACTCGTTTCCCAGTTGACGGCCACCACTGCCCAAGAGGAACACGAACTACGCGTAGGTGTCGAGCATGTGCATGTCGTGGGTTATCCAAACGAGGATTCGGAATCCGTTGAACCAGGAAATAGAAGTACCAAATCGATGACACGATAAGCATGTCGCAAAACACCACTCGCTTCTATACCTATTTATTTAGTACCCTCGTTATGTCTTTTCGTACTTTTTTATGATTCCTGCTTTAGTTTGCGTCAGAAACAGTTGGATTAAAAGCACGCATCTTGTGTGGTCATGTCAAGAAGTGGGTATGAGAGCTTCTGATTCGCCGCGAGCCAAAGGCAACAGAAATACAAATGTGGGTGAAAATTATGACTACTGTCATCGACAGTTCACTACTAGAGGTCGAACAGAAGTTGTGCTACCCGAGAATTATTTCACGGACCATCGGCCATGTCTGTACCGCTAGCGAGCGGTAGCAGTGATGTGCCCGAGAACACAGACTATGTCCGCGTGCAGCGCTTGTGTGCGCGTACCCAGCTCCAAGCGCAAGACGGTCGGAGAGAGTGCGTGCTGTACATCCTCTGCAGCAGTCTACCCGTCTCCTCGTCGTGTCTAGGCGGAAAGATGGATGAAGAGGACGGGAAAACCCGGCGCGATTTCGTCGCCATGATCCATGATATGACCAGACGGAACAAACCCGTTCGAGATTGGCGAAACCACCAATTGAGGGGACGGAGGCAGGCAGAAACCAGTGCCCACGAAGGAGGCACACCTGGGTCTCCATTCAGCGTCTAACTGGTCATCTAGCGCTGTTGTCATTGATGCTGCCAGTGTAGTCTGCCTCCCGCCTATTCATTCGGTTGTCGCCGAAACTCGACAGTATGTCGCCGTTAGAAGCTGTCCCAAGTTCCGCTTGTTACAGCATGTGAAGACGACGGGTCTGAAAGATTGATCATTGAAAAGATGATGAACAGTCCCGTCAGGAATCCCGCCACACGGGATCAGGCGTGATCGGCGATCTCAAGGAGGCGTCAATCCACAAGCAAACCAGTTCAGACAAACATAAGTCGATAATAGGAAGTCGGAACACTGTTCCAGAAGAGATCTCGATGCAAGCTCGTCCAAGGACAGCTTTTCGATGGTACGTTTGGAGATGACCGGACGATGACGTTACGTTACAATGTGACCAGACAATGTCAGCTTCTACTGCCATCTGGCTGCAGGCAGTTGCTTATGTAGACCACACTTAAAGCACCTTGAAATGGTGTTGCATACAGATTCCATCCGCTCGTCTTCCATCATACACATGCCTCGTACTGCCTTTCTTCCGGACCTGCCGTTGCTCGCTACACCACAATCGTGTGCGACATGGAGGACTCCACCTCTCGATGGTTCTCTCTCTATGCCCGAGATCATCGAGTGGAACGGACAACACAACAGAGATCATCCGGTCTTTGTTTATCCGTTTGGTGACGCGATTCGCTCGATCCTATGGCCCGAGTTCTCATCCGCCATGAAATTCGTGGCGCATAAAATAACTTCGTCTTGTAAGATTACATCCGATGCATCTGAAGTGGCCCCGGTGGTTGCCATCCTTGCGTCAACTGGTACGTAATCTCATTCTCATGTACAGAAGGCGGCTCATTTCTTTTAGACGTAATTTCCTACCAAACATTGTTCTTTGGCATCATGCGGGCGGACTGCATTCCATTTCCAATCTCACCACGCAATTCAGCGACGGCGGTTGCCCACTTGCTTCATGCAGCAAATGTCGGTCGCGTCTTCCTTGGTCACGATGATGCGATGCGCCAGCTGATGCAAGCCGCCCTACTCATGTTGAAAAACGAATTTCCGAATGACAGTACTCCAGTCGTCTCTGACATTCTCTTATTCGACGACGTCTACGGCCAAGATGGATCGACAGCCAGTAATTCGCTTCCGACTTTGAACTCTGCACAGCTACGCGACGCGTCCGAACCTGCCTTCATCATGCACTCGTCTGGTACGCTAATGCTGCAGCATGTTGGCTTATTGTTAACTCCTGGTTTCTAGGATCGACTTCGTTTCCAAAACTCATCCCAACCTCTCACCGCCACATCTTTGAAGCGGCTCTGGTGCCGTTCTTTGGGTCTCGCAATATGTCTGGAAAGATTCTGTCAACTCATGGATTACCCTCGTTTCATGGGCTACCCATGGGAATGCTGTTGTTTTCTGTAAGCCGAAGCTGTCCTCGCCTCCTGGCGAATTTGACCTCTGAACCAGGCAACCTCTGGGTCGATTTTAGGCGCGTTCCAGCCTCAATGGCCACCAATTGCACCTACTCCAGAGCACTGCTTCGAAGGCATGAAAGCTACTAACTCGGATTACGCCGTGTGCGTACCGTCCTTCGTTGAGGCAAGTGACACGGGTTCATACTGTTGGCGCTGTGTGACATTTTGCTAGGCTTGGGCACTCAACGCCAGCCACGTCGACTGGTTTCGTTCTCGGCAGGGCATTGTGAGTATACATTCAAGTCTTTCTTAGGGTTGCGACGTTGATGAACACGCTACAGATCTACGCCGGAGGACCTTTGGCGAAAGCAACTGGTGATCACCTAATCTCTCAAGGCGTTAGCGTTTTCTCCATGTATGGCAGGTACCGATATTTCCTTCGCACTTAGTCCTTTTCTGAAGAACAAACATGCGCAGCACTGAGTCCGGAATACTGTCGGTTTACTTACCAGGTGTGTTCGGCGGCGTTGGACGAGGCTTCACTTGTTAACCAACTTTGCAGCCACCGTTGACATGGATTGGGAGTACTTCCAATTCTCCGAATCGGCCGGTTATAGGATGATCCCCAATGGCAATAACACGTTCGAGTATATGATACTGGTACGTTTCTTGTTCATTGTCTAAGAGTACTTTGTCTATGTACAAGTAGCCTTCTCCGTGGTGGACACTCTCGGTGGTCAACGCGAAAATCGACGGCTCACCCGCGTATGCGAGCTCCGACCTCTTTAGGCCGCATCCGACAAAGCCTGGGTTTTGGAAAGTGTTCGGCCGGAACGACGATCAGATTATGCATAGCACTGGTGAAAAGGTACTCTCTAACGTCCTCATCTCAGCATCCGAGTCTGAATGCATTCCATAGACTAATCCCGGTCCACTGGGTAAGATCGATATTTCTTCCCTTGTTGTTTATATGACCTCGTCCCAGAGACAATTTGAACAAGGATCCTCGCCTGGCTCATAGTGTGATGTTTGGTCGTGGGCGTTTCCACGCTGGCGTTATCGTAGAGCCAGTCCTGCAACATCAAGTAGACCCTGTTGATGCAGTAGCCGTGGCGACGTTCAGGAATAAGATCTGGTGACTAGTTCTGCTCTCACACATTTCCATTTCTGAGCATACACAGGCCAACTGTCGAAGAAATGAATGCATTCGCACCACAGCACTCGAGGATATTCAAAGAGGTGAGCTCATTTACCTTCACGAATTCTCTGTCTCACGGAAGAACAGATGATCTTGATCGCTTCGCCGACGAAACCGTTCAGCTTGACCTCCAAGAATACGGCGCGTCGTTCGATTATTCTCGAGGATTACGCAGACGAGATCAATGCGTTGTACGATACTGTGGAGGAGACTTCGCAGGCTCTTGACACAATCCCTAACACATGGGACATAGTGTCAACGACCGAGTACGTTCGTAGTATCGTGAATAAGGTGCTTGTCCGTCAGATCAGCAACGAGGAGGATCTCTTTCAACAGGGCGCTTGTGACAGGTAAGATACCCTTGGAGCCTCACCTACATCTTCTTCAGCTGACCATATGTATCAACAGCCTCCAAGCCACTTGGATTCGCAATACGCTTCTCCGCGCCTTGCGCGAGAATGCAGAGCTGGATGCTCGTGGGAATGCCGATAACTTTGTCTACCATCATCCCACGATTGCGCTGCTCTCCAAACACGTCCACGATCTGGCACATGGGGAGGCTAGCACGGCCCTTGCTACTCCTGAAGAAAAAGCGAAGCATATGACTGATATGGTCATCAAGTACCTCGCAGGCTTGCCTCAGCCATCTGGGGAAGCAACGCCACCTAGAGATGCATCCCAAGTACTGTTGGTTGGTCCAACGGGGAGTCTAGGATCTCACATCTTGGAACGTCTTATCGCAGATGACAGAGTTTCAAAGGTCTTTGCACTGGGGCGTTCATCGAATACGAAGACCCTGCGCGATCGGCTGTTGTCCGATTTTCAAGTGCGCGGTTTGGACGAAGATCTGCTCACGAAAGTCGAGAAGGTGGTATACCTTGAAGGCGATCTTACTCGCGAGAATCTTGGTCTCTCGACCGATGCTTACGAGCAGGTACGTGTATTCGAAATCCGTGTTCACCAGCTACTTAACGTTTATGATCAGTTGCGAGCGTCGGTTACGAGCATCATCAGCAATTGTGAGTAACTCCTTCGGCAGATGTTTTGAAACGCACACTCAAGCATTCTCCCATAGCCTGGCGCGTCGACTTCAACCTTGGTCTGTCGTCATTTGAATCCAACTTGAAGGGCTGCGCGGCGTTGTTGATCTCGCACTGCGATCGACCTTCAAAGAACCGCCTAGGCTAATGTTCATCAGCTCCATCGGAGTCTTACATTGTAAGAGTTTTCATCCCCAACTCCCACGTCTCACGTACTCTAGATGCACCGCCGACTTTGGAAAGATTTTGGAGGAGCCCGTTCAATCAGACTTCGCTCTCGGAAATGGTTACTCTGAATCTAAATGGGTCGCCGAAGAAATCTTGACGTCTGTCGCATCGCAAACCACCCTTCGCCCTCTCATTGTCAGAGTTGGTCAAGTTTGTGGTGGGAGGAACGGATTCTGGAACTCCAAGGAGTGGTTCCCGTCGATGGTACAAAGTGCTCTCAAGCTCGGCGCATTTCCATGTGATGACAGGGTAAGTAATCCTCTGTATTTCGTCTATACGAGTGTTAAACATGATATCCTAGGCGGTGTCATGGCTTCCAGTGCATGTCGCTGCCGAAGCCATCGTAGATTTCCTTGAAACACCTAAAAACATCACGGTCATTCACCTCGCCCAACCGAAACCTGTTTTCGGTCGCCTTGTCGCAGAGACCGTGGCCGCACGAATCTCCGTCGCTTTGATTTCCAGCACTGCTTGGCTCGATAAGCTGGAAAAGGCGGCTGACGCGGCCTTGAGGTCCAAGGGAGGAATCGACGTCCAGGCCTTCAGGTTCCTGCACATCTTCAGGACGATTGCAGAGTCGACGGGCGGCAATAAGGAAGCCTACGGAATGGCGTCGATGTCGATGGACAACGCGTTGTCTGTATCGCAGTCTCTCTCTTCTTCTGCTCTCCTATCTTTGAGCAGCGCCGACGTGAACGGATGGATGACGTACTGGGAGAGTACGGGTCTGTTGGAATAATTATGACACGAGATAGCCACAATGTTGAAGTAGAAATGTACAATCATATGCGACTTTCCTTGAAACGAGGAAGTGAGCACTACCTGCTGACAAATTACTTGGGACCCGAACCACCTCGGTTACTACTTTCTTTAGGGAGCAAGTGATGCCTCGGTTCGTCGACGCGACTTGTAGCTTAAGTCTACTGGCTACGTCGACAGGTACGTGATCTTCTCTGAAGACGTTATTTTTCGGTCTCTGATGCCGCTGGCTTAGTCCGACGTCAAGCAGGTCTCTGGCTACTCGGGGCATATGACCGCTTCTTTCCTAGGAAGGCGATATTGCTGTGCGACCTTTCTGCTGTGAATAATCACTTGTGTGTCCGCAGAGACTAGGAACGTGAGAGGCAGTAGTATGCGCGATTTGAAATTTTCAATGGCCTCTCGGCACTTCAACGTTAAACACCGATCAGGCCTTTCATGTTACTTACGGTTCTGCTGATATCTCTTCGATATCTCCTCGTAAGCTGCACTGCGTATCAGAAGGAGACCCTGTACTTCAATGGAAATACGAAAGGCGCCCTTGAGAACTAGCCGCGCCATGAGATGCAAGCTCACAACTGTTTTAATGACGATCAAGAACCCAAACGGCCTGGCACATCGCTATCTCCTTGTACTCATGAAATGATCAATTCTAACCGCACTCGTCAAACCGGATATCTCTACTGGCCGTCTACCACATGGCTCCGTCAAGACACGTAAAGCTTGCGATTCGAAATCAGTTTCCAAGTTGTTCTGCACACGCCTTGCATTTTTGGAGCGATACAGCCTAAGGCCTAAGGCTTCAATATCTACGCATCGTCCCTACCTATTCAATGTGTTTGACGTATAACTCGGAATATATCTTCCCCTTGTTATTATGGCTACGACATGCCTTTCCGTGGCCTCAGCCCTTCGAGTGATCAAGCTACTTTTCCTGTTCACGAAATCCGACATTAAGACGACGTTAATCCCAGTGGTACGTTCGGAGAATGCTTCTCGTACTCTCTAAATAGTTCTTACACTATTTAGGCGTAGATTTCGACTCGTTGACCGACATCAGTCTCCTGGCCATCTGCATCAGCTTCGGGATCTTTGCGACGACGATACAGACCCAGGACTTCAAGGACGTAGAAGGTGACAAGAGGAACAAGCGCTTTGTATCCCATAGCCTCCCGATACAGCGTTGTAATCTGTATCCTGACGTGGACGCTCATTCTCTGCCACGTATGGAACTTGGGGCTGCACGTTGACCTCGTCTTCCTCAGTCTAGGCCTTGTGGTTACCTTTCGATTCCTGACACTGCGTACGTGCGCGGACGATCAAGTCTCCTTCTACTGGTACAATGTGCGCTTTGAGGCCCTTTCAGTTCCACGTATATTCTCTAACGCTACCGCATAGGTCTGGCTGTCGACTGCCCATTTTCTTCCATTCGTCTGGAGACTTCGAAGTAGATCAGTCGAAGTACTACTTACACGTTAATTAGTTAGAGAGGAGAAAGTTCCTCCACTTTTCAAATTAGCTCCTGTGTATGAAAATGGCTTTTGTAATAATCGATAAGATCAGACTAATAACTATCGGAGCGTAGAGGGAGTAAGCTCTATGAATATCAGTCGTCGCCACCTGAGAAGTTCTCAGCAAACAGATCCGATTGCTAAGGAGAACGCGTGTTCGTGGGTTCTCATACATGAAGTACTGAATGGCCGCCGACGAACGAAGTCCTGTGGTGCCTCAATTCCCAAGATGCCATGACATGACGAGATAGTAACTCGACGGTGGCTTCGATTCTGGTGACTCATTGACAATGGTTTGATACAAGGCCGGCGGTCCAGTGAGGGACTGATCAGCGGGAGAGCCACTCCTCAACGAAAGTCCAGGGTGGCTGACCAGTTACTTGTTCCGATCTGAATGAACTTTCGTTTACCAGAATTCTGATACTAATAGATGATACACTAGTTACTGTACAATCGCTTCTTCGGAGACCTCCGATACAGTAACTTAGGCAGTGTCAACCCCTCTACAGGCAACGTACCACGCGCAGATTAGCTCTCCCATATACGCGAAGGTGCGCGTCAACGACTCCTCCGAGTTCCTTGCGGAGCGACGCACCCAGTGTAGCCTCATCAGCCTGAAAATGCCAGTCACCTTCGTCTCACGCGAGAATCGCACAGTAAAGAACAACTTACCTCCGACGTACTCAAACGCGAGCCTTCTCCTCCCTCACAGATGCGCGTGAGATACTGGACCGTAAACTAATATATGGAGCGCCATGATTGCCTGACTCACCGAGAGCCGGATCTAGGATACGATGCGTGTGAGCAAACCGAGTCTCGAAGGACGGAAACCGCGCCCGCTGTTGACGTGAAAGTCGCCAGATAAGACGACAGGTGCTCCAAGGGCGCCACTCTGTATAACGCGTTTAACCTCGAGACTCAGAGGTCAAGGTCATCACGAGAGTGGGGGGGTGTCATGCCGCCACTGGAATACATATCGTGTGATCTGACCGACTTCATCTCGCTGGGCGGGACACCCACCCTCCCCGATACTCGACCTGCTCGCTCCACGTATATCAGTGACTCTTCATACTGCTTGAATCAGGAGAGTAGGGGTTGCATTTGAACGAGGTCAAGTAAATGAAAATAAGATGTGCTTTAATATAAGTAACAGCATAACGTTCATAAATAAGTAAAACGAGCGACAACACACCGTCCACCACCATTTTCATCCTTTCCCCCTCACACCAGGCGAACACAGCCGGGTATGTGAGGAACGCCCTACACCTGCGCGCTCATCGAACTCGCAATCTGACTCAACTGCCCCGCCATCTCCGGATAATTCTTGAGAAACTCGACCTGGCTGCGCGTCGCGTACTCGTACGTGAGCGCATTGACCAGCTCAGGCTCTGTCCTCGCAAGCTCCCCCTGCTTCCCGAACCACTCCACAGCCTTGTCGATGCGGCCCTGCTGCAGCGAGAGCTGGGCGAGCGTAGCAACAGCAGCGTCGCACTCTGGGTCAATCGCAAGCGCCTCAGTACAACACTCCTCTGCAGGCGCGAGGTCTTGCCGCCATTGGTAGAGCGCGAGACCCTTGTTGACGAGGGAAAGGACGTTAGGCACGGGAGTGCCCTTGTTCTTCTCGATCTCAATGGCACGGTCGAATTTCTCAACAGCATCCTGGTAGCGCTGCTGGTCGAGGAGGAGCTCACCACTGGGAAGCCTTAGTGACTAGAGTGAAATCGCAATTGGGCCGCTCACTAGTAGTTATATGGCTCAGCCCGGTCGGGGAACGCAGTCATCGTCCGCCGGAAGGAGGCCATACTCTTCGCCGTCTGACCTTGCTTGTACTCGGCGACGGCGTACTGTATGTGGCTGAAGACGAAGTCCTTGTCGAGCTCCGTTGATTTTGTGTAGTTGTCGGCTGCCTCTTTGAACTGGTTGAGAATGAACAGTACTGAAGCAGGAATGAGAAATGTATAAAGTGGAGGGTATGTACCCACCCTGTCCCCGGTGATAGTAAATATCTGGATCATTCGGGTTCTGCTCGATGGCATCCTCGAAGCATTTGAAAGCCTGTTCCGGATCGCTCTGCTCCATGTATACGCTTGCAATCTTGACGAGGCTTTGAGTGAACGAAGGGACAAGGTCAATGGAGGTCTGGAGGTCGGTTTTGGCGCCAGGAACGTCGCCCATGAGGAATCTAACACAAACATCAATTTTATCCTTGAAGAAAAGCAGCGACTTACTTGAACGTGCCCCGCAGGTTGAGTGCCTCTGCCTTGAGTACGTCAGTCGACAATCCCTGCTCTATGGCCTCGTTGACAAGCGACACGGCGTGCTGGTAGTCGGACGCGTCAAGGGCACCGAGAGCCTTTTCGAGCGTCTCGTCGCCAGTCGAGGGATTTTCTGGGATTTCGGGATGTGCGCGGGGACGGAAAGCAGCAAAGTAGGCGTTGATAAAGGTGAAGGAGGGTAACCGTGGGTCGCGACCAGTCAATATCTCGTGCGCTCGCTGTGTTGCGACAGACTTTAAGACGCGCTCTACTGCCTCACCAGTCGCCTTGTTGTTAAACTTGTCGAGGATGGCGGACGCGGTAAAGTCGCGCAGCGCTTCTTGATAGCGCTGCAGAGCTTCTAACGCCGTCGCGCGCCTGTTCATGGCTTTAAGGTAGTGGGTGTCCAGCTCGAGCGCCTTGTCGCAGTCTGCGACGACGAGCTCGTATTTTGGGGGAGACAGATTCATGTAGCCTGCGCATTGTTAGTACACGTCTGGCCGGCGATAAAACACGTACATGCTGCACGATTGCTGTAGAAGACGGGCTCGGCCTTGGGCGACACCTCGATGGCCTTGGTGTATAGCGCGGCGGCGTCGCTGAATTTTCTTGCCTGGTAGGCGTTGTTGCCCTTGAGCTTGTACTCGGCAGCAAGCTGGCCCCGTTTCTTGGAAAGAAACTCAGACGCACGACGACGAAGACGACAAACTCAAAACTCACCTCGACGGGTAGCGCCTCAATCTGTTCCGCTGTCAGCTCTGGCTTTTCCTCTGGACACGGTCAGCAACAGCGATGGCAAAGGCGGGATTGTATGTACCCTCAACCGGCGCCTTGGGCTTCCGCTCTTCAAGTAGAGGCCCATCCCGATCCTTTACCGTCTTTTTCTTCTTCGGCGCCGCCGCCGACGTCTTGCCCCGCTTCTTCTTGTCGCCCTTGTCGCCTGCAGCTTTGGATGATGAAGCGTAGTAAACAGCTCCTCCGACCGCGACCGCCGCGACGGCCGTGCCGACGAGCACCGCCTTTTTGTTCTCCGCCACGAACGTTTGGACGCGCTCGACGATGCCCGTCGCTGTTTCTGACGACGTCGACGACATGGAGGACAGCTGCGAAATGTTCCGCTCGCGATCTAGGCGGGAAATTTCTGCCTAGCCCGATCGTGGGAATCCTGACAAATGCCTATGACGTCATAGCGGACGCGTGTTCCGGCATGCGCCACACTTCCCTCGGGGAAGGCTCCAGGAGAATACTGTAAACTGGCCTTGACAAGCACACCAGATCCTCTATATCGCGCTCCACGAGCCGTCATATATTCCACTGTCCAGATTTGAATATCCTTTGGAACATGCTGAATAATGAAATTGCCCGCACACTGCCATCAGTCTGGACGCGTTTATTTGACCTTTTCAAGTATGGTCGGATCTGGGTGCCAGTTTATTCAACTTGCCGCCGCGTCGTCGATGATATTGATTAGAGGGATGGCAGCTTTTGGCTACACAGGACGGAAAGGACTGGACCATTGGGTAACAATATCAGACTACAAAATAACAACATACTAAACGACAAAAGATAGCTATCTACTAAAATACACAGTACAATTAATCAATGCGGTATACAAAATTAAAAGCAATGACAAACGTGGCGCTTCGTAACTAACTCGTAACAGACTTACACGCACTCAAAACACCCACCACTTCTCCCATCTCCGGTCTCCCAGGCGGCTGCTCATCCCAGCATCGATCCATCAAACTCCCAAATGCCGTCCCAAGACACTCCGACCACCCCGCCGGCGACCCCCAATATGGCTTGACCTTCCTAATGATATCAAACATTACCGCCTGGTCGTTCTTCCTGTTAGGGTATGGCGGGACACCTGTCATTATCTATGACAATATACCACATCAATAGATATTCCAAGATGCATCGGTAGACAAACACACCTCAAGGCAGACCGATGCAAACGCGTACACATCGCTCGCCGTTGTCACTTGCGGAATACGCTCCTCGTCCGCCGCCAGAGCCTCAATAAGCTCTGGTGCCATCCATCGCATCGAACCCGCGAAGAAAGACGAACACACGAGGTCCGAAAGGTCCGACATGACCTTGCTCAGTCCAAAATCCGTTATAATCGCCTGTCCAAGCTGGTCCACGAGGATATTGCCGCCCTTCAGGTCCCCGTGTACAATAGGCGGATTGAACGAATGTAGATACGACACTCCAGACGCGATTTGTCGTAACTAGCAAAAACATTCATGAGCTACTTTGAACATGAAAGAGGTATAAAACCATACCAGCAGCATCCGGCAAGCACCGGGATTCACATCCCGCAGGTAATGCCCAATAGACCCGTTCTTGCACCATCCCGACACCATACCGATGCTCGTCCTGCTCTGCACAATCCCAAACAACTGGCTCACATTTCTATGGTACAGATGGTGCCACGTGACCACCTCCGCCTGGAGCCTCCTCAACAGCTTTGCCTTCGCACTCTGCACCATCGCCTGCCTCAAAAACTTGATGGCCACGACGCGCTCCTTTCGCTCCATCCGATCATACCATCTGCCCTTCCACACATCGCTAAACGCTCCAAATGCCACCGGGTCGCCCCCCGTAAACTCCACATCGTCGGTGAGGTCAAATACCGCGATGTCGCCCTTGACGATGAGCATCTTCGTCACGGTCGCCTGGAGATATTTCTGTCGGCAGCGCTGCTTGAGTCGGGAGTAGTCGATGAACTGGATCAAGTCGCGGCAGCGGAATTCTTCGTACGAAGAGATGCTCCGGGTGATGGAGATGAGCGACGAAAAGTACAGCTTGGCACCGTCCGAGGTCGGCATAGGATCGAGAGATAACGAGCTGAGGATCATGGCGTTGCGCAGATGTATGTCGATCTCTGATTCGTGGTCGACCTGGATAGACATTGGGCCTGGTGCAGGCCATCCGTCTCTGCTACTCCCAATAACGTACAGCGCTAAGGAAGGCGTGATAGGACAGAAAAAGCTGTCATTACCACTGTAACGATGTAAATGTTCGCCGATGAATTGAAACATGATAAGAGAACGTACTCATCTGCGCCAAACTGCTCATCCAGCGTTCCAAAACAACACTCAGACAAGATATATTCCTGCTCGCTCGACGCGAGGCCGATGTAAACATCTCCGCCCCAAAGGATCTCCCAACAGAACTTCTCAAAATGATTCATCGCTGGCTGGATAGAATTGACAACGCGTGGCGGGATGTATCTTCGCTCCGAACACAGAAAGGCGTGAATCGATTTGAAGAAGGGGTGCCATGTGAAATGCGGCGAGTAATCATTATACACCTCCAAATTGTCATATTTGAGAACAAAAGTTTTGTCTCTGAGCTCTTGGATGACTGAAGCATACTTTGGACTGTTGCGAAATCGGAGGAAGGCAAAGTATTTCAGAAGAATATCGATCTGAGAGCGATCAATGGGGATGGAATCGGCAGAGACCGAGTTGGCGATGATGCTATCAAGAATCGCTTCTGTCTGGTGCTCCAATAGCGCGAACCGTTCGCACAGCGCCTCATAGGAGTGTCGTGTAGCGCCAACAAGAGATCCAACGTCAACTCCAGCAAGAGCGGTCTGGCGGCGTAAACCTTTAGATAAAGTCAACTCTGAGAGTTCGGTAGTGTAGACGTCATATCGATGAATGGGTCCGCGAGCGCTGCAAATAATTGATCAAACACGCAAACCATGGCAGTGCAGACCGACCCATGTGTTAGCCAAAACTTCTGGAGGAACAGTGGCGTATAGTGAGGAAGCGTTAGAGGCATTCTATGCAATCATAAGAACATTATCGCACACCCAGAAACGTCACATACGAGCACACCAAACAAAGTTTGACATTCCTTGGAGCACCAACCAACAGCCGGGTGACGCGATTCCAGTTGTTCGCAGGTGGGGATGAGAAGGAGGAAGGAGCCTTGGGTACAACACCGGGTCCAAGTTATCTAAAGGACGCGGCATGCACAGCAGTGGGGCGACATTTGATGAGACGTCATGAGCACGAGCCCAGACGGTGGAGCATTAGGCACAGATGATGCGATGAGACATGATGAATGGGCGTCGCTGGCGTTCAAGGATAAATGCGGCGGAAACGTCATTGATCTCTATGCTGGTACATGCCGATATTGAGTAGCCGATAAAAGATCATGAAGACGTCTAGAGCGTAATCAATGAGGATACAAGCAGGAAACGCTAGCAAAGCGGCGTACGGTATGATCAATTCCGTTCTTTGCCGAGTGAAGCAACGGCGTGCGCCTTGTCGATAAGCCACGGAACGACACGGAGTTCGGACAACTACCGTCAGGTGCATGGCGGCTCCTTAGTATATGACCGACGTGTAGCGCGATGATGTTCACAGCCGGAAGAGTGACAACAGCCATCTAATGATAGCGACTGCCCATAGGGTGCCAACTAGCTTTCAGCGTAGAAGGCGATGTATGCAGTAGCGCAGGCGGCATCCTAACGAGTCCAATGCGAGGTTAGGAACTGCGTCTCGACCATGGACGTAAACCTACTTGGCCTAGACGTCGACCAACGCCTCTGTGGATACCATATATGTGTCGTCACTGTCTACCAATGCCAAGCGCGTGTATCCGTCTGTAGGCAAGGCAAAGCAGCCAGGCGCTGGCCGGTGGGATAATGAGGGGAAGTTAAGCGGTCTGGGCCACGTCAGCGACGGCGCTGGTGATATTGGGGCGCAGTGCTGGCATAGTCGTCGCTGTCCACGACGACGACGGTGGTGGTTCAGGTCCACGTTGCAAATGACATGATCGACGAATGATCGGCACCGGCATTCTAATCTCCTCTCTTTACCGGGACACCGATGCGCCTCTCGTCTCCAGCATCTCTCACCTCCTCCTCGCATGGACCGAGCGGTGTAATCCTTCCTTCCTTCTGCCAATCTTTGACTCTGAATCGTTGCATGGAACAAATTTAAGTACAAAGCTTTAGTCTTCCTTCCTTGCCCACAACTTTCTGATCAGTGATTATTCTGTTGTGTGAACTCTTGGGTGAGTCCGTTCGGTTCCACTTATCGTGGATTGATACGCACCTCCTCTTCAATCAAATGCACTGATAACCTCCAACGCCGAGTAGACGCTCTGCCTGTATTTCCCCAATGTCCAGAACCCGGCAACCTCACATATCGAACGGTTTTGGAGCCGAAATGATACATCTTCTTGAGGTTCTAGAGTGGTCCTCTCATCTGCTGACCTCTCTTTCGTCTGAAGCCACAGTGCTCCAGTTCCGAGTTATCATTCAACAAAACATCGGCCGAATACACGACGGGTGTCCAAAATGCTCTTTCTCGTTACATGGAACCTGTCCTACGATATCTAGGTGCGTCTTTTCAAATCAACACAGCAGGGC
This sequence comes from Hymenopellis radicata, assembly GCA_015501595.1. Lineage (NCBI taxonomy): Eukaryota > Fungi > Basidiomycota > Agaricomycetes > Agaricales > Physalacriaceae > Hymenopellis > Hymenopellis radicata. The sequence goes on along the minus strand of JADNRX010000232.1, from coordinate 7,183 downwards.
TAATGTAGTCCACAATCAGATGCTAGTACATCTAAACGAACGACAGCAATGTAAGACGTTGGGTCGACGTCCAGGAGATCCACGTTAGGCTTCATTGTGCTGACGGTAATGCTTTTCTTTACCAAGGAGTCTAAACGTGGATCCTAGTTTATTCCTGTCCCGCGAGGATATCAAAATATTCGACCTGCTGCACGGTCCAAGCATGGCCAATGTGGGTACATATACGACCTCCAGGCTGACTATCACCCTCAGACTCCGAAGGTGGATCCTAGCACCCACAACATTGGGGTGCATCCTCCATCCCGTGAACAGAACTAAGTTGTTATCATTCTCGCATGAAATACTAATCTACTGGCAGTCACTGCACGAACATCCCGAATTAGATCGATATGATGCACGGGTGCTATAACACCCTTCTGCCAGCCCCCAAAAAATGCGATACGTAAAGCATCGTGCAGAGACGATCCATCCTTCTGAATCTCCGACCGGTGATTGTGGGTGTGCGTTCCTTCGACACAGCTTGAATCACTACTCTCACGATGGACTCTATCGACCTTAGCGCGCATTGGCCGGAGTCGAGCTCTGACGATGGGTCTACGTGGCGTACGTTCAATGCATCTAGAGGGTACTAAGTACTGATGATTCCTAGATACAGGCGAAGCGACAACGTGTCTATGGGGGAACTGTGGTAAGATCTATGATCATGTCCCAACACTCGTGCAGCACATCTATCGCGGTGAGCAGCTGTCTGTATTCCTTGTATGCGTGTGGTTACTTATACTGACTCAGACCACATCGGGGACAACACACAATTCGATTTCCCGTGCGACTGGGCAACATGCAGTCGACGAGGCATCCCATCTCTCTCACGCTCTGCACTGCTCAGCCATCTCCGCTGTCACACCAAAGAACGTCCATTCCACTGTCCTGTCCCCGGTAAGCGTGATCTCATATCATATCCTTCCATTCTAATCCCAACTGATTCCTAATCTTAGGATGCGAAAAGACCTTCCGCCGCAGCGACGCGCTCACGAAGCATCAACGGTACAAACACTCATCCTTCCTCCTCGCAAACCCTGAAACCGTGGCCCCGCTTCTTCCTCATCAAAAGCGAACGCGCCCTGTGGACGATTCGGCGCGCGACCCCACCGAGTCCTGGGAAGGCATTCCCCTGTATCTGCATAAGCATCTAGATCCCAGCACGAACACGATCCACGGACGATCGAAGGGAATGGTGCAGTATCTCATCATGAAAGCTAAACATCGGCATGTGCTGCAGATAAACAAGGCGCTTAACGAGGAGCTGAGAGTGGTTACGAAGATGTTGGAGGATGTGAGAAGTGCGAAGGAGATGGACCTGGATAAATTGGTTGTTCGTGTGTTTGGGTGAGTGGGCGCTTCCACAAGTGCGATTTATTTAGTGACGGGGATTAGGAAGAGGGGACAGGCTTTCTTGGCGCCTATTTCCCTGCCGGACAATGGTACCGATGCCAGATTTGATTGGGAATCCGATTCCAATGTTGAGATTGACGAGGGAAAGAGTCCTGGAGGTCTTGAAGAACTCGAAGAACTCGAAGAAGGGTGAAGAAGACGGACTACTGTAGCATTTTCAATTCTCGTTATTCCTTTGAGTTACGGAGCTGGTGTACAACGAATATGTCACGTTCTTTTCTCGACACGCACTTTCTAATTTGTGAGCGAGCCGACATACCGGTCCGGTCGGAGTGATCTCGTTCCACGAGGTCATGCAGATCGCGCCTTGAATAGCAACCATGACCGCAGAACCTCTAGTCTTTCGCTGGGGCATCATCTCGACGGGTCAGATAGCTACTGCTTTCGTCAAGGTACGCCGCTTCTTCCTTCAAAACATCGATCTACTTATCAACTTTCTTTGCAGGACCTTCTAGTCGATCCAAAGACGTTCGTGGACGCGCCTTTTACTTGATCACAGCCTGACCTGCGAACTACAGACGCGATGTCCACGATGTGGTGCACAAAGTACAAGTTGTGGGTTCGCGATCAGTCGCGTCTGCAGAGAAATTTATCAACACCGTTGCTGGAGGCGATAAAGCCATTAAAGTGTACGGAACATATGAGGAAGTTTATGCTGATAAGGTACGCCAATCATTTACTCCGTTAAAGGTGACTTTCATGTCGCGTTACAGGACGTCGACACCATTTACATCGGTGAGTCTTCTACTTCGTTGACTCAAAACACGTAGAGCTGATCTCTGTCGAAAGGAACACCACATACATACCACTACATCAACGCCTTGGACGCCATCAAAGCCAAGAAACACGTTCTATGTGAGAAGCCTGTTACATGCAACTCGTTAGAGTTGAAGGCTCTTCTGGATGCGGCAAAGGAGAATGGTGTCTTCTTCATGGAAGCCGTTTGGACGCGTTTCCAACCTCTGAGTCTCGAGGTTAAACGCATCATAGAGAGTGGCGCCCTTGGAGCACCGGTGGTCTTATCAGCGGACCTATCTGGCGACTTCAACATTAACAGTGGGTTCGGTTTCCGTCCTTCAAGACTCGGTTTGATATCTGATTTGTAGACATTCCTCACACGCATCGTATCCTGGATCCGGCTCTCGGTGGAGGTGCATTGCTAGATCTGTAAGCGACTTTCCATCCCTCGCTGACCTCCCCCGATTGATGACGCCAAAGTGGTCCATACCCACTCGTTTGGGTGCGTCAATCCCCACATCTTCTAAACCATCCTTACATTCTGACGAAACCCTCAGGCGATCATGGCGCTCTTCGAGCATCCCGCGAATAAGCTCACCCTACCCAAGATATCAGGATCGATGCTCATGACGCCCTTAACCAACGTCGACAGCAACACGTCATTCACGCTCAACTTCGACCAGGGCGACCTTCGCGCTCAAGCCGTCCTGAGCTGCAGCATTAACGCCATGCGCATCACACCGGGAGTTAGCATTCGCTTCGAGAAGGGTGTCATAAGGATCCAGTCGCCCATATATTGCCCGAAGGAGTTTACGGTCCAGTATCTCAACCAATCGGGCGCGTCTGTGAGGGAGGAGAAGCGCGTGTTTGAGTACGTCGGAGGTAAGTTGTTCTTTACTATAGTGACCTGCGCGATTCTTACTCGAGATGAAGGTGGCTGGCATTTCCAGGCTGATGAGGTTGCACGATGTGTGCGTGATGGGAAGCTTGAGAGTAGCCTTTGGGGACACAATAAGAGTCTGTTGGAGATGCATATTTTTGACGAGGTGAGCAAACTCAAGTCTTTCCGTGTACGAACCGAAGCTGAGGGTGTGTAGGTTCGGAAGCAAGGCGGCTACGTCTTCCCGCCTGGAATCGAGAAGGTTACTCAGTAAATACGGTGCTTAAATTGCAATGTACTATAATGTTCGGCGGTTGGACGTGTCTGTTGCCTACAGTTCACTGACAGAGTCTAAAAATGTGATTAACTATGAGTACTGGGAGTCTCATACTACCTAGCCTCTGCACAACACATTCATTTGGACATACATAAAGTAGTATGTAACAGATGTCAGGCATTATTACTGTCTCCAGGATAATGTAACAGATGCTAACTTATGCATTTCTACAAATGTCTCCCAAACACAATATACTTACTACTACCGGAATGCCATCGGAAACTTTGCATACGCCTTAGGCAACAGGGCCTGTAATTTGGATTCCTTCATCGTGGTGATTATCGTGAGCTTCGGCACCAGCTCGACCTTGGGCCGGCACAGCGCAGCATCCAAGTTCAACCAGGCCTCCGAATGTCGGTCGCACACCAGTTCCTCGAGATCGGATACAATTAGAATGATCTCGTTAATCGTGGGAGGGAGGTGGAGCAACGTCGAGGTGTGCCAGACGAGGAAGTCGACGTGGTTACCATAACTACGCGGGAGATGCAAATGCAGGGTCTTGAGCTTGCCGACTTGAATTGGGGGAAGTGTTTCATGGATTTCTGAGAGGCATTGTGAGTAAAACGAATATAAGCAAAAAAAACAGACGGTGCCCCACCGTTGAGAGACGCTGCTCGAATTTCGAGGCATTCGAGAAAGAAGTCGCATGTGGCTCTAGCGACCAGCCGATTGATTCTTCCAACAAATGTGGGCGTCCATATGTCGGATCTGATAACGAGTTTGCGGACACATGCAAGCGGGGAGAACTTCCGACTGGAGTAGAGGTCCATGAGGACGTCTATGGTACCTGTGCGCGCATACAAGCAGAGCTCGTCGACGTGGATGTACGCTAGGTCATCTGTATTGTCGACCTGCACCGCATGTCCGTCGTCAAAGTCAACCACGGCAGGATCAAAATTGGTCGACTGCATGGCGTGGCGGAATAGTTCATCAATGAAGATCCCTTCCAATTGTAGACATCTAAGGTGGGGAAGAAGGTGATGGAACAATGCATTCATCTCGGTGAGGCGAAATTCGCATTTGAATAATTTGAGAGATGATATCGGACAGCGCGAGCGCGCAGCGATGAGGGAGGGTAGGTCTTCTACGTAAGTGAAGGATAAGAAAAAGAGGGAAAGAGATGTGAGATTGGGAAGCCGTGAAAAGAGATCCGCCGGGGGAACAGGCAGAGCCTTTGGATCGTCCAGGGGGTCCGTACTCTCCACGGAGCGCTGAATGGTCAAATGTTGTACAAGGCGTGTAATGTGCGGCGGTTTAACGAGCAAGTCGCTTAGGTGCGCGCCTGGGCCGTGGTCATCGTCCGCTACAATCTTTATACTGCGGAACACGGTCTGCTGAATAAAGCGCGTGGCGTGAGGCCAGACAAAACACATTCCACAGACTCCCGTACAAATCATCATGAGCCATCTCTCATTTAAATATCACAATTTGTACCCATCGCTTGGCCGCCGCGGAGCCTCCTCTTCAATAGAGTTAATCAATGCTTGTGCCTCCGCTGAACGGACCTGGAGTGTATAACCAAAGGGACGAGGATGGCTATACCACAATCAGCAAAAAACTCCCATAAATAGAGGACGATGCGCACCTGACCGTGCCCGGTAAGAACTCGCAAACCGGTTCGATCTCTTCCCCGCGTTCGTTCTTGGGTTTCCCTATCGTGTACACAGTCAGTATCATAGCGATGGTGATGAACATGTGCGAATGGGCAAGGTCCTTGCCCGGGCACGCTCTACCAAGACGGTCAAGGCGAGGAACAGCGGGATTAGTGTGGAACCCACCTTCTGCCGAATCCAAAGAGATACGTCGAGGGATCTAGCTCAGGGCGTTCACCGAGGAACCTGTCTGGATTGAATGCATCTGGGGAGGAGTACAGTTCGGGATCATGGGTGATGTTCCTAGATAAACGAGTCGACACGATTCGAATTGTAAGTGGGGACTGCTTACCACATGTGAGGAAGGATGAGCGCGTCTTTGGGGATAAGGAAACCGTTGTAGTGATCATCATCTGTTACTCGATGGGGTATGCCTGTGAACCATGATATCAAGATTCCACATCACCATCACGAAGATGCGAAACTCACCAATGCGTCCAACACAGTGCCATCTGAAGACTTCTTTGATGATGGCTTCGATGTACGGAAGACGAGGGCGATCAGTCACTACCGGGAGCCTCTTGGTGCCTACCACGGCGTCGAGTTCGGCTCGTGCACGTTGCTGGCACTCTGGGTGCATCACCAGCAGTAGAACAAACGCACTTAAAGCGCCCACGGCCTGAATGCGATATTAGTATTGGCCGTTCAGGTTTCATGGAGACGTACTGGGTCAGATCCACCGCCGTATATCGCAGTGGCCGCAAACTTGAGGGCATACTCGGTGGCCGGTTCGGGATTTTCTCCAAGAGCGAGAGACGTGAACGACGGTTCAGCACATCCTGCAGCCTGAGAATATTTGAGGATCAAGGAACACAGGCATGATGCTAGGACATACGATTTCACCCCTCACAAACTGATACGGGCGTTCTGTTTGCGCGAAGTTACGTTCACGGAATTCTGCGGCGACCTTGTGAAACTTAAACCACCGAGGAAGGTGCTTCACTATAAACTGAGATGAGAAAACCACGGATCAGATACAAAGGAACACGTACTCCAAGGGAATATATCGATGAACCATGCACCTGGCATTGTAGCCTTGAAGAAATCTTTGGCGGCGTTTTCCACCAAGTTGACTAGTATGTCCGGTTTTTTCGGTCTCAACTTGGTAGCCATGCGATATGTGGAGTGCTATGGCTCCAGCTGCACTGCAATAGGTGTTAGTGAATAGCAACGTGGGGATAGAAATGAATTATACGTTCGCAGCTGGGGAATCAGTTCGTCTGGGCGTTTCGAGACGCGAAGTATGAGGCGTCTAGTTTCCAACTCCTGGATGGGATAGAAAGGCGACGCTGCTGCTGGCGACCCGATGTGTGATTTCAAGAGTGTCCTCATTCTGCGGAAGTGATCTCCAGGCTGGGCCATGATCATTTGCTGGTCCCATCCGACTCTGAGCACCCGAAAGAGTTACATTTCAAGCGTCAAATGCGTCAAATGACTTACAAGCCACTAGCAAAAGGAAAGAACGGACGTCCAGAATAGAGTGAAGACCGTTTATCGAGGAGCTCCGTACATGATTTGAGATCATTCAACAGGACGATGTTGTTGCCCAGAACGCTCACGGAACTGACAGGCCCTATTCGTTATGAGGAAGGTTACGAGGTTCTGCAAAAGCGACGCGTACCATACTTCTCCCTATGAGACGTCCAAGGTATGGGGTCATCGGCGGCAGGCAAGTCGAAAAGGTTTCCGATAATCGGCCAGCCTCGAGGACCAGGAGGAAGGCGAGCTTTTGGTCGCCGAATAAATAGGAGCGCGACGAGAAGGCCCACACCACAGGCTGCGAGAGAGAAACTGTTGAAGGGTAGCTCCGCGAGAAAGGTACGCGTCGGACTCGCGGTGGCATTCATCCTGGTTCAGATCATGAAGAGTATGAAGAGTTCGTATATAGTATTTGTAGATGGGAGTACCCAAGGAGTACCACTAGTATCACCGCCCAATTACCCCCAGTGACAGTGCCCGCATAGCGTAAGCATCTGGGCGCGCCAAAATGTGCAGGGGTGACAAGTGAGCCAGCATGGCAGATCACGAGCTAGTTCAGCCGGTAAAGGCCGGCCAGGTTTGAAATTGGTTCTGCCCCCGCCATCATTGCCCTCCTTTGGGCGCTGATTGGCATGGTTGTTATAA